>UXGD01006741.1:0-12030 GCA_900474315.1 Torymus auratus
GTCACCAAACAACCACACGTGCACACTATCAATACCTAATATAGAAAATTGGAAAATTTTAATTTTTTAACGATGTTTCTATAGTTGCTTTTCTCTAAAACTAATTTTTTATTGAAGTCATTTTATTAATAATTTTAATAAAACCAATATTAATTTATTTATTTAAACGGGCCAAAGACCCTTAACATATATAAATAGAAGATGTCGAGGTGACACGTGTAATATATACATAATATCAATATTTATACATGTACATAATATTAATATTTTTTAACAAAAGAGTTCAACGTGCGTTTGAAGGTTGCTACATTCCGTATTATTCTCACGATAGTTGGGAGTAGGTTATATGAACGTTTGATACGATTAACTACAGAATGGAAACCATAATTAGAATTATGGTTGTTTCTTCCTGTAAAACTCTGTAAAATATATTCATTTCTTATAATTTTATTAGTGTACACAAAAGAATCATCAATCCTAATCTAAAAGTAATTTTAAAATCATGTAATGCGCCTTTTTACATTATTTTGGGAGAACACGTTGGCATTGGGTTTTAAGATGTAGAAAGTTAAAATATATTATTTTTTGAAATTTTTTGAGTTAAAGACTGTGATGGCGTCCCGAAGGCAAGTATATGTCATATTATAACTTACACTCAAATCTATAACTTATAGCGTTTTTCTAGGGTTCGTTTTGATTACGTAAAAGAATTTGAGGATTAGATTAAATTTGCATAGAGAAAGAAATAGTTTCGTTAATTTTTACTACTTAAATATGGCTAAAACACATGCCATTTTTAGAAAAATATATTGCAATTTCGATAGACGAATTTTAAGAATACCAATAATTGAATCATTAAAAATGAAAAAAGTGAAACTTCCATTAGTTGTATCGTGATTAGTACATTATCAGAATTAGCTATTTTGATTTATTAAACATAGACACTACCTATAACTCTATATTTAAAAACTACAATTCCGGTGTGCATTCAACAAAAAATTGATTTTTGTATTCAAATAATGAAAGCGACAATAAAAGGCGAATTGGCGAAATAAAATGATTAACTAAATAAATAAATAAATAAATAAAATAAAAATAAAAACTTATGCTGTATATTTTAATGTTGCTCTAAACGGAAATATAAAGGGATATGGTACTGAGGGCTGCGCGACTGTGGATATGAATATATAATTCTTCATTATGATTTCATTTAAATTAGTTTAAATGATAAGATAATCAGATAATTTTTCAAATCATCCCACGTAAACATGATTTATCCCGATTGTATACATTCGATGTATATAAAATCCGTATACGGAAATGATTATATACAAATCTTATATAAATTATATACAACCGTATACAATTTGTATACAATCGGTATAAAAAAAAATTTGATTTGTTCCATTAGTAGAGTGATGCCATACAAATTGTATATTTTTCATTTAATTTTAATAAATCAAGATTTATCCTTTTTCTCGTGCAATTCCAGGTGGGGTTACGGTGAAAATTTTTTGGAATTTATTAATGCTTATACGCATGAAGTATAATTATGTCTACTAGTTAGTCAATAAGGTCGTAAACAATAGCACTTCGTACTGCAATTATCAATAATTTTTTTTATATAACTAATTGAAATATTTATTATTTTTCGATACAGTGTGCGTAAAATGCAATTTTACAAATTCCGTAAATTTTTAAAATTGCTTATACGTCCCCTGTATCGAAATATACTATTATAGGAATATATTCGCAAATCAACTTTTCATTTATAGTGGACAATATTTAGGTTTGGAAATTTTAAATTTTGTTTAAATAATTTTTTCTCCCACGCAAAATACTCTTGTATTACATTACAACATCATCTTAAGTACCAAGGCTATTGTAACTATTAATATAAACGAAAATAATTATTCATCTATTGCTACTTTCCACTCAATAAAAGTTTATGAAAATCTGAGTTGCCTCTTCGACAACAAAGAATTTCTTGATGAAAAAATGTATTCAATCGATTAATTGTAGGGTAAGTATACCAATTATAGACCCATCAAGGGAAATTCAAAACTTTCCAACTTACTAGAGCTTTTTGTTTCGTTAATGCATTGAAAGTATATCGTATACTTGAGATGCTGAGAATCAGAAACTGCCTAGTCCATTTTCAATAAGGATGACGTTCGACTGACGCAGATTATTGTTTTTCGATTCTCCCTTGTTGAAAATGGATTTGTCTACTTATACTTATAAAATAGGAATAAAGCTTTGTTCATCAGATTAAGAAGTATTATAAGCTTCCCGTAGAAACTATACGGGAACTACGCTATCTAGTGTCCATATTGCAGAGTGAATCTATAACGTAAATGTGACGGATAAAAAAATCGGATTCAGAAGGAAATTATGTAAATTTTTGTGTTCATTTACTGCACAGTATTGCGTTCTCAATCACTAATCGCAATGACTTTTGTCCTTGTTTGATATATAACTTACATACTCTTCACTTTTATTTAGACTGTTGGTGATTCACAAATCACAAGAAACGAGTAATATAAGAGTACGTTGGAATTTTATCGGGAAAAGAAAAGAAAAATCGAAAAGAATGATGTAAATAATTAAAATTAGTGAAATATATCAAGATTTTGTCAGACATTCGGTAGCAAAAAAATAACTAAATACATGTTTACAAATGTTTTCCCCTTTGAAAATAAAATAATCTTGTATGTTTCCTTTATACTTATTATATATAACAATTTAGTGAAAGAAATTCTAGGTACGCAAGTTTTGTGTGTACGTGTAGTGCGTGCGTGAGTGTGTGCCTGTATCAGCCTGCGTGGTCGCGCGCGTATATATGTGTATGTAAACCTTTGTAAGTAAAATGGTTTCCATTATGGTAGTTATATCCCAACTACGTCAGTCAAAAGATCAATGGTTGACATTTGACCAACGTTGTATAGTTGTATAGCTATGTAACAAAGATTTTTATCTAAATAAATGTTTATGCGTATGTTTATTATTTTTAAGTAGTAACTATAATTCGTCTAGTTACAACCATCGAACCTATTTGTTTGAAAATAAAATTAAATTTATTTCAAAATTTTGTTTAACCTCAAACTTTGATCATAACTTTTGAACTGAACGATAAATCTTTTTCAATTTGAAATATGTGATTCTTTAATATTTGAACTATTTTTGCTCCAAGTTTCAACATTTTTTCGAATCTAATTAATTTACAGCAATGGATTTTATGTCATATTAGCGATGTTTTGTTGTCAACGCCATTAACCGCAATGCTAGTTATACAAAAAGGCCGAAGTTTGAACGAGTATATCTCAGAAAGTAAACGGTAAATCGCTCCCAAATTTTAAGGTTATACTCATTACTATCTATATTAATTTTGCTGACTTTCAAAAAGAAATCGAATTAAATCGTTTTAGGTAATAACTACCTTAAATTTATAACTAGAATGATAGACGAGTTATAATACAGACTAACAAATGAAATCGCAATTGAATTCTATAAACATGTAATAATAAACTTGTTAAGATAAGTACGTTTTTCAAAAATAAAAGAATATTGATTAAGTAATTGCAGTTTTTAAATATATAAATATATATTTCTACATGGATTAAATCCGAATATCAGGGTTCATAATATAATATTTTATGGTAATATTCTACAAAGTAATAAATCATCATTACAAACTGTACTATTGTGATATCTATAATATTTGGATATAAATTCATAATCGTAAAAACTGCGGATTTGCCGCATTAGTTTGAGCAAGTGTACTTTAAGTACCCCAATAATACCGGTATATAAAAACTTGGCAAGTACTATGTAAATGTTTGAAAATGAATTTAATATGCACGCGTCAAAATGCAAATACATCATTACACGGTATTTCACCAAAGCAAATGTGTTATTGTATTGTACACTTTAAAATCTAATATCGATAATCAGCGCTTGTAATATTGTAAAACTCGGTATCTTAGATTAAAGAATTATGAGGCGTATGATAAAATTGGTAGTTATATATAGCTGGGGCTGAAATTCGTTGAAAATAATCAAGTAGTTTGTTAATTGTAGTGCGGTGCTATGCTCCTGAGGGGATTGATGTTGGAGTGATTGAAAATAATGAAATAAGAAGAGCTTTTTCGGTCCGTTGGAAGGCTCGATTAGATTAGAGAATAAGGTGATAAAATAAGCAGGGGTGGGATTGTCAACTTACTTGGCGCAGCGGTAGGCGGGATCGTGTAGGCGGCTCGTCGGCGGGCTCGCAAGTAGCCCAAACTGCCAGAGTGGCAATGTGCAGAGCTGCTCGCTTGCACTCGCGCACGTTTAACAATAATAATAATAGTGGGAAGAGAAGTGTCGTTTGTTGGGCCAAACAATTGTCGCAAGTTGGGAAAGAAAAAACGGAAAGAGCGGAGCGACGCGGCCGATTGTTTATGCACTCTCCCCGGGGCTGGCCTCGCGCACGTGCGCGCGGGGCGCCGTTGCGACACGCCGCGCGTTGCGTCACCGCGGGCTGCAGCTTCTGCTGTCGCTTCTGCTCTCTCTCTCTCTCTCTCACTTTGAAAAGCGCGCGGCGGCGGTGTGAACGTCCTGGGCGGACTGGCCGGCGCGGCTGCGCTGTCCTGGCGATCGCGCACTCTGACTCTGCTGGCTCTCGGCTCGCTGGCTGCGGGCGGACTGGCTGCCGTGCTGCTCGCTGCAGTCGCGCGCGCGCACTCGCGCGGCCGCGTGTCCCTTGGCTCGGCGAGAGGCCGGCGCGCGCGGCGCCCGGGGGGAGGGGGCCGCCGGCCGGAGGGGGGCCTAAGGCCATAGCCACGGCCACGCAGCGCCGCCGCCGCCGCCGCCGCCGCAGAAGCCCCACGCGCCCGAATCGTTCCGCGAGCGAAGGTGAAGCGCCGGAGAGCCGGCTCTGGATCGTTGGAGGACGCAGGCGCTCGTTGCGCAAACCGCCACTTGCACTTTTTGCCTCCCACCGCTCGCTCCCGGCTTCCTGCCGCCCGGCCGTCCGAACTCCGAAAGCGAGCCGATGATACGCCTGCACTGTGATATAGGGGCCTCAACACGTCTCAGCGCCGATCCCACCTTATCTCTCCATTATCACTAGACCGAACTGATAAATAACCAACGGTTATAGCGCCTAGAAAATGAGCAGTCGAGCAACTTTATGCAGTTCGTCTTGGCGAAAAGAGCTCGACCTTGCTGTCAGGGATAAGCGTTCAAATTTACAAACGTTTACAAATCTAAAAGTATATATATATATCTCCAAAATGCCGTCTCGTCATATCGATAAACTCAAAGTCAAGTGATGGTATATATTCAGCTGCTTGGAGATACTTGGAACGTACTTTTTTATTTTCATAGAAAAAGCGCGCCAAATTTTCAGCATCGAAAAAGATTTAAGCGACAAATTACCTATACTGTGCGCGCATAACTGACCATTTTAACATACTTTCAAGGGCACTGATGTAATCAATCTCGTCTTTAGCCGCGTGTCATAGATAACGCGGTAAAAAGGCCTGTCTTTTAATGGACAAGGTTGAGGTAGTTTTCATATTCGGTTAACGCGTAGATAGACTAAATAACCAAGATTAGTATAAAAAAAAATCATAAAAAACGACAATAGTATATATAAGATCGTTTGAAATTAATCTACAAAACTTACGAGTTGCAATGAGAGCGACATTTTTACTTACTTACTTATTTACATATATAAATGTATATGATTGCGACTAGAGAGGGATACCTAGCTGTGGGTTTTTGTGGATTAGTTCGCGTTGGTCCAGTGGTTCGTTTTAGGAAGTTCAGTCCCAGTCGAGTAATCGTCTCTTTGACCCTGAAGGCTCTCCTTCACCCAGTGATATAGAGACGCTACGGCGGCCGAGTCGACAGTCAAGGTCGCGCGCGCCGTATGGCATCGACGCAAACCCTGACACATATAACTGGGACACCTCCACTCTCCACTCAACCTGAACTTGAACGCTACTTGCACTTTCACTCTTTTTTTATACATACATCATCACCGTTTACTTCATTTATATATATTTTTTCAATTATTCTTTATGTCAGCTCTTTTAACAATTACATCATCGACAGATATTAAACTATCTACAGATATTGTCTATATCAAATATTTATCAACTGTATACAAACAAATTATCTACTGTCTATTCATTACAATATTTATCACTCCTTATTCATTTTAAAAATTTTATAGTCTTACATGTTGAATTGAAACCCGACGCGAAAATTACATTTAAAAAATCTAAATTACACATATTCTTGGATATACATTGTGAAAAAAGTTTAATAACAATTACAAATAATTTTTTAAAAATTACTATTTTGAAGACAAGAGTAAAGCTACCACAGAATTGACCACAGAATGTAAAAACTCTTAAAATTATCATACGTTATAAGAAAGTTTAACAATAACAGTATAATTCATTTTAAGAGTTTTTACAGTCTGTGGTGCTTTACTAAACAGAATGGCAATGTTTAGAAAACTACTTGTAACTTTAACATTTTTTTATGAAATCTAAAATAATAAAAAATCTCTTATAATAGAAAATACTACACGTATCAGTAAAATTTAAAAAATTTCGATTTCATAATATTTGCCAGTGCTGCTTGGATATTTATTTAATTATATTAATTTTAAATATTCGCAATCATCTTAGTCGTTCACTGCTTTTAAAGATATTCTTAAATCAATGCAATAGAAATTATTCAGGGAAACCAAAAATTGGATTTAAATAACGGCATATGAGATGCAGGTATAAGAATAATGGTTCTAACATTCTGATGAATAAATATGAGAAACCATTATTAGTCACTATATTCGATTTTGTTACCATTTTATTTTCTGAAATATATCGATATTTAAATAAGGCCACTTAAGTCTATAATACTTTCATTATATTTATACCGAGATAAAGGTAAAAACACTGATTTAAGGAACTATTTTTTTTTTTTTTTTTGACATATCTGCTTGAATCGCGTATCATACTTTTTATCATACTTTTTATCAATCACTCAAATGCAGGCGAGCTAATTTATATGATATTTAGTAAAGAACATTTAGTAAATTTTAGCAAATTAATTGTTTTAAAATTTATATTATTAATGTTATGACGCCAGCATATCGTGAATTGGCACAAATGTTGTAGGAAAAGTGAGATTTTTGAGCTTGGTTCGTTTAAAACGAATGCGGCTAAGCAGCTTGTGAACGGCGTTTTAAATTTGAATAAACAATACGCTAATAATGAATTAGTAACGATGAAATGGAAATTCGTAAGGACAGCGAAAAAAAAAAATAATGAAAGGAGAAAGAGGATGAAGTACTTATGAGAGGGAGGGAGGGAATGAAAAGTAAAATGGCGCAAATTTTTGGTGCTTTTCGTCGAGATAGATATCTAGCTGCGCTCGTTGGATGAACGCTGATAGTCTAGCCAAGCGAGAAAGCAGCGCGCGAGCCGGGGGGCAGGGGCAGGGAGAAAGGAGTGAGAGAGGGAAAGGCCGATGCCCGGTGACCCGCGTTTACTCGCGGGAGAAAGTTGCAGCAGGGACTTACTTTCTCGCGAGTTCAAGCGATGCAATCGCGTTTAAATAGAGTGCAAGCCAGTGCAAGCGAGCGAGCTCAGCCACTAGCCGTGGACTTGCAAGTCCTAAGCGCTAATATAATTGATAAAAGTAAGTGTATGTATGCCGCCTGGCCGCTGCAAGCTCGATTGGGCGAATGCAAAGAAAAGAAGGTGCCAATCTCGGGAGATCCTAGGGGTTCGCCGAAGCGTGACGTAGAATAGCGCGCGGTTCAGTCGACGAGTGACGTCACTCATTTGATGACGTGTGGTCAACTGCGGTCAATGCACCTCGGCGCAGGCAGAGCCTCAGTGTGCGAGAGCGGCTCGGCTATCCGCGCGCGCAACAGCACGGCCACGGAGAGAAAGAGCGAGAGAGAGAGAGAGGAAGGGAGGGAGGGAGGGAGAAAGAGACTAGCGCATGCCCTCTCCCTCTCTCGCCCCACGCGCTCGACCGAATGTGTGTATTTTAAACGCTAACCTCTTATTCGCAGCTTTTCGACGCTCTCTTGCGTAACAGTATAGTCGTTTCGCTCATTCACCATTTCTTTCCCCGGTCCAACCCTATGCGTCTCAGCATAGCTTACCAGTCTCACCACTCGCGGCTTGCATTTCCGCGCTTATATTGCTTATCGAGCAGCGGCAATTGTTGTGGTTGCGCTTTTGAGAGATATAGTCGGGAAGAAATCTGCGGGCAAGCTCTCGCTCCCTCCCACCCTCTCTCTCTCTCTCTCTCTCTCTCTCTCACACGCTCGCGAGCGCGCTCTCTCACTCTGAACTCGCGCCGCGCGGCGAGCTGAGAGGCGCGGACGGGCGGTCAGAGACCCCGCAGGGCCGCACACAAACAGTACAGCATTCGCCACTTATTAAAGCTCCATGCGAGCTACGCTCTTTATAGGTTTTCATAGACTCACCGACGGAGGAGAGGCGGTGCTGGTCCCTGGGCGGCACGAGATGGATCGGTCGATTGAGAAAGAGTCGGCTGCAATCGAGAACTAGGTATGGCTGGCGGAAAAGCGGCCGGCGAAAGAGAGCCGGAGAGAGGAGAGAAAAGAGCGCACGTGGTCCGAGTTGGCTATAGTTTTGGCGGGCGCGCTCAAGTCGGCGCTCGGCGGTGCGCTCGGCGCTCGCGCGTGTCGCGTGCTTGTAAACGCGCGTACGACTGAAGCTCTCCGGGGCGCGCGCGCAGTCGCGGTCTTCCTCCTCTCCCTCATCCCCACCCCACCCTCGCTTATTCGCCCGTCCCTACTCTCGGCGCCCTTTCAGCCGCCCGCCACCCCCAAATCTCATTAAACATCTTCACCTCTTGTGCGCTCTCCCTCACAAACATACACCGACGACGTCGCACTTTTCACCAACTATTTCACTCACTTAATCCCCGTCTTTTTCCTTCTTCAAACTTATTTACATTTCCTCATATTCGCCTCTTTCACATATATGTCAACCAATTCTTAACGCAATGCCACTTTTATACAATCTTATGGAATTAACGCACAATACAATATATACACCTGCATGTTGAGTCTTGCCAAATACATTGTTCGGTATTTCTGAAAAAAAACACCTTTTACAATAATTTCGTCAACTCTAGCTTGATATTTTTAGACTTGGTTAGATAAATATTCAAACGTTAAAAATTAAATGCGGTAGGGAGTGGTAAACATTTTAATAAAAAAAACCGCTGCCAATATATTGGCACGTAGCTTCCTCCAAATGAATTTATCGCTCCTATATGTGCAATTCCCACGAAAATTTCCCTTAATTCGGTCAATAAAACGACGAAAAATAAAATTTGAGGTACACTTCTGCTATAAATTTTTTTCTTGTTCTTTATACCACACAATACACAAAAAAACTTTGAAACACAAGAAAACGGGTTTGTGACACCCTTTTAGGAAAAAATCCATTTTTCTTATGGGAATAATTTAACATGGGAAAAATGGACGAAAAGTAGTCACTGATTATTGAGAGATATTAAAGGTGACAACAAATATTCCACAAAAAAGCGATTAAAGTAGAAGAAAAGAGCTTTAATTTAAGATAAGAATCGGACAAATTTTAACCTAAAATATCCCGGAAATTTATGGACCATCATTTTGCCCAAAGAACTCGACCGAGAACTATCCGAAATCTACCTCTACCCATAGGGAAAGTGCCAGAGCTGACAGTCCGGGCCAATGCTGATGCGCTACACGTAGACAGTAAATCGTCAACCATATACTGGCCCATTATTGTACCAGCACTGATTTGATAAGAACGGGCCAAAGTTAGAAAACAGTATTGGCCCGACGAATTTTCCATGATTCTGCCACGATATATACTGGCACAATGCAGACTGCCGGTGTTATGTCAGTGTAAAACAAAAGACTATTTATCATAACCTCTTATTTAACTTCCTATTATTGAAAAAAATTATTTTTTTAATAGTTTTGCCAATCGCACGTAAATGCCGTACATTTTAAGAGAATTATATTAGTAGCCTACCTCAATAAGGATTTAAATATAATAATTCACAAATTGACTGTTAAGTCTACATATTGTATCATAATGTGTAAATAAAAAAAAGGAGTGTCGGCTGCCATACTAATTTCGGTAATGAGCCAGTACTGATTTCAAATCTCAGCTCGTTCTTATCATTTCTGTATTGAACCAATAATGACCCAGTTATACTTTTTGACAGTACTGTACCAACATTGGGCCGATAGGGCATTTCTCCCTGGGTAGCGTAAATGTGGGTATTACCGCGGACGCTGCAATTACCGCGGATCGATGAAAAACGCTCTGCAATTTAATTTTTCATAGTATAATTCAACATTTAATATTTATTTGAATATAGAAAATATTAATTAACATAAGAAATCGACTTAAAAAGAGAATAAAGCACGATTTGTATAAAGATACTACATTATTGTCTGCCCTTCCACGGTAATACCGTCATTTGTAAACAAATACGATTGTTGATATTACTGCGGCATTGGTCCAACACAACCTTAAATAGTTACCACCGTGGTAATAGCAACTTTCGCAGTAATACAACCGCGGTAATATCAACACGACCGCGGTAATACGTACAAATGAAAATTATTTTTATCACTATTTTAATTAAATTTAAAATGTATTGATGCCAGCAATTTTCGTTTAAGGGTTCATATCACTTTACACGCTTAAAATTTAAGCTATATTTATAAATTTGTTTTATAGTTCCTATAATAAATATCGACATGAATACTTTGGGTTTAATAAAGACACTCTTAAAGTATATGAAACATTTTTTTTAAATTTTACATTGTTTATTATGTACAATTGTAACAACCGTTAAGCGTTTCAAAAAAACGGATATTGGTGGCGGGCGCATGATTTTGAAGCGAGAAATCATCTTAAATACAAAATTCAAAAAATTTAGATGCAGTAAGGCCGTAGATATCGCTGGAAGTAGGATAAGGTAGTGGACCCAGTTGACGGTAGGTACCCAATTGTTGATAGTTTTCCTTTTAATATCCTTTGATGGTCATTTCTGACAACTATTTACACGAAACAAAATTTCTTATGGTCACTGAATATCATTGAATCTTATACTGTTAATTTGCTTGATGATTCGATTTTTTAAATATGCTGCAGTTTTAATTCCTTCAGGCCAATATATTAAGTATAATTTGGCATCTCATATCAAACATCGAGCAGTATTCATTATGGATCTATTGTATCTTTCCGCAGTTCTGTTCAATTCGTGAACACATTCGGTGGACACGTATCTAAAGTGATACCTCTTTTTCCCTGACGAATTTCCTCACATCTTTACTATCATCTCTTTAGCATTATCTAATCTTTATTTTTTATTTTTTTTTCCTGTTAAATTTTCTATTTTATTTGTAAATTCAGTTAAATATTCGTAAAATTCGCTTTCAGCTTTCATAATATATACTTTCGCAATCTTACTGTAATCATCGATAAAACGAACAAAGTATTTTTCGCCATTATAACCATTTGGATGAGGCCCATTTATATCAGTGTGAATTATCTCTAATATTTCTTTAGACTTATGTCTATTGTTTTCAAACTTAATATTGTGCATTCTATTTTGAACACATGCACCACACTTTAAATATTCATTTTCTAGTTTATTTGGCATACCATTTACTAATTTATTTTTACACAAAATATCTAAATAATTGAAATTGCCATGCCCCAATAATTTGTGGTATTTCTCTTTTTCCGTATAGTTGCAAGTCATTTGTTATAACATGTGTACTTCTTTACTCTTAATTATACTGTACATTTTATAAATATTATTTGTTTTAAATGCTATGCCATTTAACCGTTTCGTACCTTATGGGTCCTGAAGGACCCACTTTGTTCAGCACGCTCTGGAAAACTGAAATTAAATAATTTCTTAAATCTACCCATTTAGGCGTGTTCTTTTATTCAAGAGGAAGCCCTCTGGCCA
>UXGD01006742.1:0-12028 GCA_900474315.1 Torymus auratus
TCTCTCTCTCTCTCTCTCTCTCTCTCTCTCTCTCTCTCTCTCTCTCTCTCTCTCTCTCTTTCTCTTTCTCTTTCTCTTTCTCTTTCTCTTTCTCTTTCTCTTTCTCTCTCGCTCTCGGTCTCTCTCACTCTCTCTCTTCCACCGCGAAACAAAGCAGGATCGTACAGATAATCTCATGTGTTGTTGGATAAAACACTTTTGAGGTTGATCACAGCGCGACTACTACCTTACAAATTTAAATACTTATTTATGATTGATGAAAAGTTAAAAGATATAATTACTTTTATAAATTGAATAGGATTATAATAATAATAATTCATGTGAATTTTAGGTTTCGAATAATAGCAAAAACTCGACAGGAAGAGTTGATGGGTCAGTTCAATTGGACCATGACTACTGCAGCAATTCCAAAACAGTATTGAAGGGCAGCAGTAGCAATAGTAGTAGCAGCAGTAGCCTTGGAAGCAGTCCCGACACAAGTTGTGAGTATGATAAGCAAAATAGCGACAGCGAACCATTAACTCCAATTAAAGAAGATTCTAATAAAGAGAAAAATGGTTGTTATGGTAAAGATGCTCCAGAGCACGCAAAAACCGGTAGTCAAAAGGGGAACACCGTGAGCAAAAAGAACAGCTGGACTGAAAGCAGCTCAAGAAAGGATAGTGGCTTGGAGTCTGGTGATCTTAGTGATGCTAGTGAAGAACAACAACCTGCATCAAAACTGAAGCAATCACCATTACAAGATGCTGTGAGTAGGGAAACGCAAACCAGGAAAAAGATTCCTCAAATGAATAATGACAATAACGGCAAGGTATCTCTTTTGAACAAACCAAACACGCCAACGAAACCAGTATACGAAATGAAAATACAATCAGCTCTGGCAACAAGTATCCTTCAACTCCGAAAAGGCGTCTTAACGAAAACCAAGACTTTAGATATGCACAAGCCCAAGCAGCAAATGGTTTCAGTACTCAAGAAACCACCTGTAGCCACTACTCCGCAAATAATTCCTGGTACTAATCTCAAGGAGTCCATTGTCACCACTACTAATAGTTCAAACGATCAGGTGCAAAACATAATCGTTCAGGAAGCTGCAGATGTCGATATGCCAGAGGAAACAGAAAAGAAGCCACCGCGCAGGAAACTGAACCTGGCAGAATATCGGAGTCGCCGCGAGCAGAATCGCAGCGATGGTAGTCGTACGAACTCTCCCGTGCAGCCAACAGCTCTTCTCTATATTCATCATGCATCGACTAACACTGAGCCGATCAACGATGATCCAGAGAATCCAATCTTGTGCGAGCGGGAGATTGTTCCCGTGCTCAAACCAAAGGCCGAAATAGAGGAAGAAAAAGTCAAACCTAAACCACCCACTAGGGATAGAGGTATACAGACTATGGAATCGGTTTTCGGAATTGTGTATGAAGAAGAGCCGGAGGAAGAGCCGGAGGAAGAACACGAGGAGGGTGAGATAACACCACAAGAGGAGGAACAGCAGATGTTGGAGGAGCAATTGCAATCGCAATCTCCACCACAGGAAGTTATTAAGGAACAAACTGTTGAACAGAGTCTGTCTGTTGCTCATATGGATATTGTACAGAATGACAAAATTGAAAGTGCTCAAGTTTTGACTCAACAAAATGTAAATAATGAGGTTGCTGATGATAAAGTTCCTGTAGATGAAGTTCAAATCGTAAAGGATACGGTAGTCAACGAAAATACTAAAGGTTCTAGGTATGTAGAAATTTTGATTTAATTTTAATTCAAGTTCAAAATCAATGTTACAAACTTGGTAAAAGAAATAGATTGAGAAGTAATCATAATAGTTTCAGCCTTGGTCGCATGCGGGACCGCAAGAATCGCAACTACAGGCGAGCGCGCGCATCCTCGGGCTCGTCCGTCTCGCGCTCCCGCAGCCGCAGTCGCAGCCGTGGCGTTCGTAGCAACATGCGTCGCGCTAGCCGCAGTCGCAGTCGTAGCCGCAGCAGTCGTGGACGCAGTCGCAGTCGCAGCAAAGCCAGGAGATCGCGCGACGAGCGTAGCAGAAGTCGCAGCAGAAGCCGCAGCCATAGCCGAAGCAGGTCGCGCAGCACAAGCTCGGACAGAAGCCGATCACGCAGCAGAAGCCGATCGCACGCTAGGCGCCGCACCAGGAGGAGAAGGATCAGCCACAGACGTAGTTCGGTCAGCTCGAGTAGTAGCTGGACCTCGCGTTCACGGTCAAGATCGAGATCAAGATCGTCACGACGCTCGAGATACAGCTCGTCATCGAGGTCAAGATCTAGATCAAGGTCGTCTAGATACTCAAGCTGCTCTAGGTGAGCTTGGTGATGGAGTCGTTAAAATTACCAAGTTATACATTTTTAATTGTTTGATAAGGGTATAAACAAGAATATTTGTTTATTTTGATTGCCCAAATCAATTTTTAATATATTATGCATTTGAAATATGCTTTTTTCCTTTTTTCTTCGACATTACAGTTTGCTAACTTATCAAACAAAATTTAAATACTAGTTTATGCGACAAAGGCGTGAATTATACTTCACGCATGAGCAATGATCCTTGCGATCATTGCTAGTGCGAGATGTACACGTCCAAGTTGTATATAATTTTTTTTTTGCAATCGTACACGCACCGAAAATTTCACTTCATGCATTAACTTTTGACACATAATTGCAAAATATTTGTTAATAACAAAAAGAGTTTTATAAAATCAACATCATAAAATTGTTGGAGTTGATATTTTGAATTAAAACTTTTTTTGCAAATTAATTTTCATCACGTGATCACCAAAATTACAAGATTATCTTCTTAATTCATTTCTGGTCTTATATTATATTACTAGGTTTTATAAATTTTCTAATTCTGCCTAGTTATGTTTATTATGCATGTGGTGGTGATGGTTCTTTTCATTTTACTCTCATTTTGTAGTAAATATTGGTATATACAGCATAAAATGACATTTCAATTTCTAGACAAATTTTAAATGTGTAAAAATCTGTTAATCGTATTTGTAATGAATTTTGTGCTGTTATGGATTTCTTCTATAATTAATTGGTGTCGGTTTATATTTTTTTTTTACATATGCTTGATTTATTTTGTAAAGTAAAGACTTCTGTGATTAATAAAAAATATAATTTTTTCAATTCCTTTCTTTACAATCTTGTACAGCATCATACACTATGTGATGTGATTGACTTATAAGAGTTTTATCATCAACCGAAATGTAAGAGAAAAAACAATTTGTTATTATGATGAGGTTATAGTCCACTTGTATGTGTT
This sequence comes from Torymus auratus, assembly GCA_900474315.1. Classification (NCBI taxonomy): domain Eukaryota; kingdom Metazoa; phylum Arthropoda; class Insecta; order Hymenoptera; family Torymidae; genus Torymus; species Torymus auratus. The sequence continues at coordinate 3,283 of UXGD01006742.1, forward strand.
ACTGTTACAAAATAAACAAGCATATTTTAGTTAGATTTCGACATCATTGAAAAATATAATGATGCTGGGTAATAAAGCAGTAGACTTTGTTCGCGATGGGGCCACTAATTTGAAAGCTACATAGTTTGGCTGTCCTCGCGAGTGTCAACGACATTACTTATATAATCTAGTTTAGAGATGCAATTTTGTCTGATATCGGGTTAACATAACGGTTATAGGTCTTCTTCTCGCTCGAATTTCGGACGTTCTAAGTGGTCGAGTCGCCGCAGGAGGGGCAGACGTGATCGGCGGCGAAGTTATAGTAGGCACAGACGGCATTCCTCGGGTAGTAGCCACGGCTACAACGATTGGAGGAGGTAAATGATCACCGACACATCGTTTGATCAACATCTCAGTTTTTATATTACTTCCCACTTGTTTACCGATAACAAAAATGGCCAAGAGCTTTTTCGTCTCCACCGAGTGTGTGCGCTCCTTTCTTCTGTTTTTACACCTGCTGTTGATTTTTGTTCCCTATGGAAAAAATGAGAGGATACAATTTCAGGAATATCGTCCCCTCTCCCCTCACACGTTTTCCCCCTTTGTTTCCTCACCCGCTGTTTTTCATTATTTACCGTACTTAACATGCTCTCGTGTTTTGGCTAATACTTTTTAAAGCACAGAGAACTTACTTGGTTGAGTACATAAAGTGTGATATTCTATTCTGAAATCACACCACTCTTTTCTTTTGCTTTCAACAAGTATAGATAATATAATTACTTCGTTGATTTTACAAAAGATTTTTTGTCTCAACTAAGTTTTTCTCTGATATGTTAGCATCTGTATTTAATTAAACCATAATTTTTTTTATTTCTTCTCAGATCTCCTGTTCCATACAGACGGCCATATGATGACTGGTACGTCAGGGAAAAGCAGCGGCAAGTAGAAGAGCGTAGAGTTATTTATGTTGGCAGATTGAAAGAAGGTATTACCAAAGCAGAGCTTCGTAAGAGATTTGAAGTCTTTGGTCCAGTCGTTGATATAAGCGTCCACTTCCGCGAGCGTGGGTAAGTGTTGAATATATTGAATATTGAACAATCAAAGTTCAAAGAATTTTACAAAATGCAATGCAATGCAATGCAATGATTTATAAATAAATCTAAAGTAATCTAAAATAAATAACATGAAATTGCTGAATACTACTTAAATGAAATTAATTTTTATGATAATAATATTAATCTAGTTATCTTTATACAATTCAGTTTTATCAATTAAAATAGTACTTCTCGATACTAGTGCAATAAAAATGATTCTTGTCTGAGTGTGAGAATCATTTTTATCACCTGGATCGAACATTATTTTTTTATGGTCTGTACGTCAGTGCTATTTTTGCGCAGGCTTGCACACGTAACCGTACGTAAAAGTTATACTTTACGCAGGGAGTGTAAAATAGTTATTTTATGCAACTTGGCCGTATATTATTTCTGCTGCCGCACTATTGTTGAGTCACTCGTACGAAAAAGTTATCTTTACGCCCTTGTTGCATACACAACTATTACACACACCCGGGCAAAAACTACTATTTACTTACAATTTAAATTCAAAGAATAAAACTTTGAATATCAATCAGTACTTTATTATTTCTATGATTTATATATACACATATATAATTGCTGAGTAATTTTCTTCTTTTTTTTTTTTACAGTCATAATTATGGCTTTGTAACATTTGCCAACAAAAATGATGCTTATCAAGCTGTTGAACACGGCAATGATGATCCTTCATTACCTAGATATGATTTATGTTTTGGAGGTAGACGAGCTTTTTGTAAAGTGAAATATGCAGACCTTGGTGAGTTCTATTCAAAATGTTACTTATTCTGATTGTTAAACCTTCAATTAAAAGCATATCAGTTAAAAATCTTCATTATTCTAAAACAAAGAGGCACGTTGTAATAAATAATTAAAACTTACTGAAAATTTTTGTTATACAGATGGAGCTACAAACAGTTTAACAACTAATAGTAGAAATAATAATATGTTTAACAAACATGAAGAAGAAAATACCTTCGATTTACTGTTAAAAGAAGCACAAGCAAAGTTGCGTAAAAGGAAAGTTTGACATACGTATTGCGTATTAGTCATAAACATAATTAACATAATTTAACACTTAGTTTTGTCGCTGCCATAAGGTTCAGAAAATTCGGGATCATTAGCAGTACGTTGAGACTTAATACGTATTGCATGTAGTAAAGTTGATAAATAATTTAATTAGGTAAGGAATTATTTGTAAACAAGAACTGCTGAATCTTCTTTTTATACACGACTATAGAATAATGCGAACTGTTCAGAAAAACGAAATAGCAAGCGATAAATCAATTTTTATGCTGTTACCTGCTACGGATTCTCGGACAAAGAACTTTATTATATACTAATGATGATTATAGGGCGAACCTGTATATTCAAAGACGTGCTATCAAGTATCGCGCAAGCATGTAATTAGTAGAGGAATAAATTTCTTAATTAGGCATGCAATTCAGTATTGCAGCAGTTTTTAAATATGTGGTTTTGTCTTGTTGACATCGCAAAGATCACTTTTTACCCTTTCCCAATAGTGATTTCTTTGTTGATATCAAAATCACCGACACAACCAAGCATTTGTAGCCGCAGAATACATGTAAAGCCGTTAGTCTAATTTTTCTAGAGCTGCAAACCAAAATTGCATGGTAAATGAAATTTTATTTTAATAAGAATCTACAAAAGCAATACATTTTCTTAATTATATTTTTTTGAAATCTGAAAGTATGTTCATTGCTAAATTTAATGACCTCGAAATTGTGAGTGGTCGAAGCCACCAATCAAAACTTAACATAATGCAAATGTTTTTTTATATATTTTCCATTTAGTTTCGATTTGCAGTTCTATTGTTATCACATTCAATTTAAAAAAAATTGAACATATTCGAGGTACTTTATTAGATTTTTTACAGGTGTTAAATTTGTTGATAAGCCAAGAATTGAAATTCAAATTCTTAAAAAGGTGCTCTACTATACTAAAGTGTAAACTATGTACAGACTGTAGAATTTGCAAGAGATAATAAATCAAACGTTTTTCTTGTAACGTTTACATAGGTTAAAGGAAAAATATACCGTACATATATTAACGTAACCTTACTGATCAAATTGTATATATTACTTCTCATCGTGTTGTTGTAAAACGAAATTTTCGATTGGAGGTTTTTGCAGTTTATTTGATTTTATCTAAATTTTAATTTTGTTTGCATAAATAGTTTTTCTACCTGAGAAAATAATTTTTTCTATATCAAATTAGAAGAAATATATCAATAAAATTACAGTCAGTTATGTAATAAATTAAAATTTTTCTTTAAGTTTAAAGGATTGTTACAGTAAGAATTTATTTAACACATGAACTTGGGTATTAGATAACCCACTTTGGTTTATTTACAATTATTTTTAAAAAATTTGATGAATTCATTATTTGAGGATACAACATATACAAATTATGCACCTGATAATTTGCCATTGTCAATATTTTTTTCGACAGCAAATCGACAAAACATTGTCAAAAAAATTCATTAATTGATTATAGAATGGCAGTAAATATAACAATTCTTTAAATATTTCTGTATTTATCGTTTTAAGTAGAAAAACATTTTGCAAATTGTTATCTTTTTAAAGTTTCGCCTTTTTGCTATTGGAATGAGTCAAACAACAAATCTTGTCATTTTTATACAATCGTTAATATTAATAATTCTGAATAAAAAGCACTGATGCCATTGCTGATTACCTTAAAAGTCTGATTACACTCAGTAGCAATTATTGAAGGACTTACTAATTTACTAAGAATATACTGTTCGATGTATGTATTTAGTTAAACATGCATAAGCGAACCACTAAAATGCCAATTATACCGCATCTAATAACAAAAAATATTTCAATGAATGATCATGATATACATTATATCACAGGTGTAAAATATTTGAAAATGTAATAAATTTTCATGTAGAAATAATTTCAGCTTCCATTATTGATTTTCGATAGCTACGTCTTCCAAAGTATGTGCAAAAAAAGCCTTTCAGGAAGTAAAAAATCGGTTCGAGCAGTTTTAACAAAAAATGAAAAAAGAAAAAAAAAAGAAAAAAAAAACAAGTCAGATATTTAGTAAAGTTTCTATTTTCTTGATTGTATTTTGCTAATCGTGTTGTCATTTATTTTTTTCTAATTAAAAAAATTTTAAAAATAAACAAAACAAAAAAATTGATAAAATTATTGTAATATGGATCTGTAAGACTTGGTTTCAGCAATATTCGTACGTAATTTATTCAATGATACTCACGTCATGACATCTCCACCAATTGCGCGAGTGTATAAGATATGTCTCATTGTGACAATTATTTCACCTACGATCTTAGAATAAAAATGTTGAATCAGCCAAATTGATTTTGTTATTAGTTAACAAACGCTTCAGATCGATGGGTTATCTTTTGTCTTACTTTTTATGGATCTAATAAAATTTACGATTGCGTATTCCTAAAGAAGCTAATAGCGTTAGAAGTATATAATAAAGATGATAAATATATAAAGAAAAAAAAATTAAGCTATTAATTAAGCGATTAACGTCAGTGACTTCACCATTTGCACCACAAAAACGAAAGTGGTGCAATTTAGGATTAAATATACTATGTATTGAACAATGCATTATTAATGAAATAATGTTTGAATCGAATATATTTTGTGAAGTTAATGCATCGACATTCATTTTTTTTCTTCACTTAGTACTTTTCCATGTAATTTCAAGATGATTACACGTTTATAACGGGATTCATTTCTGTATGATACGTTACCGAAATGTGATATATACAGTTATGTTAATTTTAAAACTTTAATAATGATGAGTACTGTAAGTGGCTTACAGGTAAGAATAAACTTGTACTTTATGAAAAAAACACGTTTCAAGAGCGTATTTGTCATCGCGCACGGTAACTTTTAGATTACATATGTAAAAATAGGATTAAGTTTTCTAAAGATACCCTGTCTGAAACATGTATCTCAAAAGCACATTGTATTCTATGTAAAACAAGGCTATGTACTACAAGCTTAATACAGAATTTAATGGACGAAAAAGAACTATTTATTCCCTCACCTTCATAAATTATAATTATATTTTGGAATATGACTTCTATCATTTTGTTATTAATGCATCTTTTGAAAGATTACATTAAACTTTATTATAAAATAAAACCGTATACTACGATCTTACAGATCATGTAGATATTTTATAGACAGAGTAAATATTTATTTTAATTGAAAATTTTCAACATTTAATATAATTATGATCAGCAGACAAGGTAGAAGCTAAATTTTGTCACGGGTTTAGTATCTCGCTTTAATAACTCAATGTTCGCGTACTTGAAACTAGTCATTGTAAAAACTTGCATTTTAATTTAATCCAATGTATAGCGATCGACAATACATTGATATATCATAATTTTTTTGATTGTAAAAACTTGGCATTTTAATTTAATCCAATGTATAGCGATCGACAATACATTGATATATCATAATTTTTTTGATATATCATAATTTTTTTGATTTCTCGAAACTACTCTGAGATTTATTCTCTGCTTCCAACAACTGATGAGAAAAATTAGAAATGGACTTTTCATAAAAAATTTCTATTTTGCAAACTCTAATTTCCTTTTTATCGGATGAAGTCAACGTAATAAGCAAATCTGTTACATCTGGGCTTATTTGAGAAAGATGCATTGTCAATTCAAATTTATCATTACAATGCCGGTTACCTGAAAAGAGTATGTTTTATTTATAACTATTTATACTTATATATTTCTTTAGCTAAATGACGTATAAAAACTATTTTTTCAAACCTTTAACATTAATATTCAATGGAGTTATTAATAGTTTATCATTGCCCTTACTGATATTATAAATCACAAAAGGGTTAAACAAATATTTGAATTCTTCAATGATCGAGTTCTCGGCATCTCTTGTAAACCATTCAATAAATCGTAATCCACTTATGTTATCTAGAAAATAAATTTCTATTCAGATCTATGAATTTTGTGTGAAGTGCAGTATATTTCGGTTGTTTTAAAAACTATATATATAAAAATTAATTAAAAAAAATTAATCATTACTTTTAAACAACTATTCTATATACCTATACAGGTATCCCAAAATACTTTTTCTTCTTTATTTAATGATTTTTTGAAGACATGAAGAATGCAATTATCTAATTGATGGTTTCTGGATGAAATCGCTAACTTCTTACTTAAAGGACATTCAGTAAGGAATTGCGCCGGTAAGTTTGTACAAATACATTCTTTATTCAAAACTTCTATAGAGGCATAATCAGTAACCGTGGTTTGACAAATCGAATTTATCTATATAACATTTTTTAATAAAAGCTTTTATTTCAGTAATTTATACGTTTTACCACTACAGTAGATTTTGGCAAATGATGAAATACGTACTTGTATTATAAAATCGCCTACATCAGATTGGAAGACAATCCAAAATGATCGTGAATTGCATACCATACAGGCAATGTTTATCGAAAGATTGACTGTTTGAGAATTTTCTACCACATTTAATACTTTTCCATTTAACCATAAACGTGTTGGTATTTTCATATTTCGTATGCTTTTCCATTGCGTTATAATTAATTTATCTGCAAATACGTTATTATAAATATTTATCCCTAGTTTACTTTATATATGTGTTCAAATAGAAAATAATTCGAAATGTTTTACGTCTTTATTCTATTCAATAAAGATATACCTTGTAATTTTGGTTGGTTATTCGACAACCATATTTCATATTGAGCTTGATAATTATAAGGTACAAGAATGTCCAAATTCTTTTCAGTTGGATTATATAATTTGCTTCGTATAGTGTATTTTCCAGATACTTCAAGATCGTCAGGAAATCCTTCTAAAAGAAATGTTTGATTTTCACCAAAATGTGGTCCCATTGCCGATCCACATAACACTAGATACACTAAAAATTTGTTACAGTAAATAATAAATATTATACATGTAAAAAAATTACGGTTTCCTCAATATTTATACAAATAAAATGAAATAAACATCTATTTACCTTTTTCTTTTCGAATTTTTCGAGCATGGTAGGAAATCCTAATTTGTTGTTTTTTGGACGGGTTTGTAGATATAATGGGTTTTGAAGAAAAAAGATTAATATCATTTCCGAAAAATTGAACAACGTAATTCACTGGGGTAGAAGCCGTGCTAGACAACTGAATTTGTCTAGTAATTGATTTTGTTAAAGCACAGCTAAATAAGATCTGTGAAAATAATTCACGTGATAATACATGTATTTTTGTTGTTAAATATCATATGATAGAACCTTATCTCTTAGCAAATATGTAGGTAAATTCTTGAAGAGGTGCACAATTAGTAATAACATTTGCACACAATGAGGATCCACAATTTCCGCTGGCGTTATAATAAATCCAAGACGAATTTTTTTCCATGCTGAGATGAGGCAAATTCCGTTGTGTGTTTTCTGTAAAAATCAAATAATAAAAATAATACCATTCAAACTTTTAGAACAAAACAGCTTTTCTTATGAATAATCTAACACTATAATTTTCATTATAATATTTACCTCTTCTCGACTAACTGGATTCAAATATACATCGTAAAAAAAATCGTTTTTTAAAAATGGACAATATGCTATTGTTACAGCAATAAGAGCCAAACCATCACTCAGACAATCTTCAAAATCACTTATTAATCTGTTATCAAATATCTGATTGCAATAATACTCTAGCCATCCTAATAAAATAGCTTCGCACATAGGTATGTCAATGCGTTTTTTTGATTGATTCATAATATTTTCAACCTTTAAACCACTTCCTTTATAAATAGCACTAAAAAGATTGTTACACAAAAGTTTTAATGTTATTATAATTGGAAAGAATTATTTTCAAATATTGAATAACTATTCAAAAAGTATTACTTGTCGACATTGTTAGCGTTGTTTAATAAAATGGCATGCAGTTTTAGCATTTCTTCATCAATTGGGTTCAAAATAAAGCATTTATAACTCTGTAAAACTATGTCAAGCCATGAATATATGCTGTGAGATTTAAAAATACATTCTGGTAGATAATAATTTATATTCATTCTTAATTTCTGGAATGATATAAATAACAGTAAGAAGAATAATGCTTTAGTGTTGAAATTAAAATTTATTTTACTAAAAGATTTTTGTTTACCTCAAAATCATTATAAGTTAAAAAAAATTCTGGTAATACATATGATATGCAGGCTCCATTTAACATCAAATATTGGAAAATTTTGCAGTATGCATGTAAAGTTTTCTGTATACGCTCATGGTTGTTTTTATATTTAGTCTTTTTTAACCTTTTTAGATTAAAAAATCGAAAAGAATTAAAGAGTATATTTGCAAAATATAAGTTTTCTTTATTCCACACACGACCAAAATGTACCTTTCACCCCCGAAAATCGGGGCGAAAGCTGCAAATATTTCCCGCAAATCTGATTTGCGGGTCGATAGTGAAATCCATGAAAATACTAACTTTTTTCACTAAGCAAAATATGAAGAAAAAAAAACGTGTCGGCTCCGCTTTGGGTGGGTATCGAAAAGGCGAATGTTCACTTCGTATTTATAGTAAAATATCTAATTTTGATACGCCGAATTACGTTATTTACTCATAACTTTTACAACTTGTGCATGTAATTAGAA
>UXGD01006743.1:0-12027 GCA_900474315.1 Torymus auratus
TGGAACAGCAATAAATATAAATGAAAAAATTACAAGTTAATATTCTCCATAAAATTTTTCCAATTTTTTTCGTGAAAAATTTATTTTTCGATTTTTAATTTAATAAAAAGAATCAATAAATTATTTTGAGGAAGCTACGTGCCAATGAATTGGTAGCGGTTTTTTAAATTGTAGAGAATTTTATTCTGCATAGAGTGAATTCATAATAAATCAGCAATATTATTTGTGTAAAAAAATTACGAATTTATTATTGCCTTCAAAATTTATTAGCGGAGAAGCATCAAATACCTTTTATTGACCATAAATCGTAAGGGAAGAGATAAAAATGGAAGTACATCATTTCTGATTTATTGCTCGCCTTGTAACTTAGAATGACCATAAAATACATTCGAATTTATGATCATGTATTTCAAATGTACATTGAAGTTCAAAAGGTCTGAGTTGATTAAATTAATTTTAGTTTTTAATAATTTCTACATTCATCAATAGTAGTTTAAGCTCTGTAGATATAAGAAGTATTCAAATTTTGGTCAAGTCATAAGCAAAATCCCTTACTTCCTACACCATCAACCACCTTCTTTTTCAAATCCAGCAATGGATCGCTCGAGCGCATCAACATCACACTTTTACGGTCAACGTCGCACACACACACACACCCAGTTATCTTCCTCTCACATACACGTTTACTCTGCACTGCTCGTTTCAAATGTAAACTAGCAGGCCAATTTATTATACGCATCGGTGCGAGGGTCCGCTCCGCGCGAAATTGGATTTAGTCGCGTGGTAATCGAGTTGACGCCTCTCGCGCATGCATATACATGCGCGATGCGCCGGCAAACGGCCTTTTCCTCGCCCAACTTTCCTTGGCCCTTTCGCGCTCGCTGGCTCGCTCGCTCGCGGACCATCAACTATTCAGGACGATTTGAATTTCGCGCGCGCGTTCGTGCTCGCGTGATGCGAGCTTGATATCTGCGAGGGGCGATGTGTTTGACGGGACGTATGCTTGCAAGCGGTGGAATCGTTGGGTTTTTCGAAGGAAAAAAGTTGATGTATTTACTTGTGCCAGTGAGTATAGCTTTGTTTTATGAATTCGAGTTGGGAAGCTGCGATGGTAAAAATATCTAAATTGTGTACAGTAACTTAGCGGAAGTAAAAGATTTGTTGGAAAATGTACCTATTATTAAATTGATAATTATGAAATAAAAGTTTTGTAGCAATCGTCCAAGTAGTTCAACAGAAATATAATCTTTTTATAGCAATAATTATTTAAAACGCAATGGGCTGTGAATTGTAGGATTAAACTGTTTGTAGTTGAATCAATACTTTATTTGGTTATTAAATTATTTTGTCATTATTTTAATGCTCTGTATGCCTATATCTTTATCAAAATATTAATTATTAAAGTGAGTAAAATAATGTTAAAAATATAATAATTATTAATCCTAAACGCTATAATTATTCGTATTTGAAGTAACGGATTCCGATCTGTCATTGTTATTTCGATTGTTACTGGAAGTCGAAGTTTCTTCACTGCGGAAGTCCCGATTGTACTGTTGCTTCACGAAATTGCACTCTATTTCTCTTTTGGACTTCCAATTATTCCAAGCTCTTTTGATCTCGCTCTTCACCTCATTATTCATGAAGCAGTACAACGTTGAAACTATGCATCCCTTTAGGATGAAATAAGAAAACAGCGTTAAAAATGTAGCGCAAGGGTGCTAACTTATTAAAAGATTTCCAAACATGCTTACCTGAAAAGCACAGACGATTCTCACGGCATTGTAAAAGTAAGTCTTTATCCATTTATCTTCTATCCAAGGATCTACGCAGAAAAATATGTCGTGGGCGCCGAAAAGCGGCACCAACATCAAAGTCGACTTAACCCATTTCCAGAAATGTCTTTGCCTTTGCCGTAAAACGCTGCAGTTTAATTTGATGAAGACAACTCTCACGCTCACTATGAAGAGACACAAGTTTATCTGTAAGTGAAAATACAGTAAGTACATTACGGCTTTGAATTTCCATGCGCGCAGTTGACGGTGAATAATATTTACCAAAACCATTATAAGTATTGGAATAGCTAAAATGTTCGCTTTGACGTCAACGTCAACCCAACAGAAATTCGTATGCGAAGTGAGCGAGTATGTAATAATGTACGGAATAATAATTAGTATTGGTAAACCTACACGACACAGTGGATTTAATAGTATCTTGTTAAGTAATTTGGTCAATTGGTAAATTGGATTACAATCGATTCTCACCCCATGCTGCAATCATCAACGGTTTTATCCGTGCGTCTCCTTTATATGGTGCTCGACAAATGAAGCAATAAAAATACCAGCTTTCCATCGAGATCCAAGTGAAGCAGGTAAGTGCAAAGTAGCTCCCGAAGACCATCAAAATTCTACAAGGTAATGACTAAAAATATCCATAAGATATACATAAATTCTCGTATATTCGACAATTAAAAAATGCGTTGGCATCATTGTTTCAAATGAAAAAAAAAGTATTTACCGCATTATCATTTGATGATATGTCTTCAGTCACAAGAGATAACAATATTAGTTGGCCATAAAATGTACCTTGAAGTAATGACATAAACGCTTCTAGTGCTAAGGATACGAACAAGTTTATGTGTATTCTTACTCTTGTATTCTGTAATCGACTGCAATACATCGATAATATTAGTTGCGAGGAGTTTCGATTGTTTGGTATTGTACTGAAAATACTTACCGGAGTAGTGTAAATATTGAGAGAGCAATCAATAAAGAAATTATCGATAATACATAGCCGATTTTCACAAGTATGTAAAGTTTTATGTGCCAGTGCTGCAAAGGAACATCTAATTACTTTTGCATCTAATTATATTTCAGTCGAAGGAATGGTATTTGTATATAATTAGATGTGCATAACAGTTAGCATATAATGTACGACTCTACTATCATTGGTTATTATTGTTTCCTATTGAAAGAGTAAAAGACTTTATTTTCAAAGCATGTTATTAAACTTTTCAAAAGCTCGCTTGTTTGTATCGAAAGACAATAAGGAACGCCTCCAAGCCAATGCATCCGAAAACACATACTATAATATTACTAGCAAGTTACGAGATGTCTAAAATCGCTCTGCCTCAGAATGTTAAGCATCTTTTACTAAAATATGAGAATAAATGTGATCCTAACATCCAATGAAAGCTTTCTTTTTCATTCCACGAGAGTTCTACATAAGTAATAAAACGCCATTTTTTTTAACTGAGCGCGAGAAATCGAGTTTCTCACGCTCAGTTGAAAGAAAAAATTATTCATTTGGACACTCACGTATAACTCCTCGTCAATGACGTCTATAATAGGCGTGGGGAAGGGTTGCATAAAATTCGCCTCAGCCTTGCTATCGATTGTGGCGCATTCCGTGCTGTTGCTCGGCTGCCACTCGAAAATCGTCTGGCTGGAATTCGTTATCTGTCTGATATTTGCCGAGCACCATCTGCTTATTGATTTGTTCTTCTGCTCGTAAATGGCACACGGCAATCGGGCTGCGCTTCGGCACGGCGTCGCCGGCCAACAATACGTCCCGTCGTAATTCGGCGGGCAAAAATTGCTATCGTTGACTGAAATGAATTTCGACATTCAGTAGAAGCGAAATTTCGCGTTGATTTAACAGACCCGAAACAATTATCATTACAATAAAAAAGAAAAAAAGATTCTATCCCAAATCCACGCTTCATTCTCATGTAATGATTTCATTTTGGGAATGCTAATTGAGTTGCATTGTATATACATTTATTCTATTCAATCCAATAATTGGTGAATTAATACAGTTTCATTGTAAATAAATCGTTGTCATTATTCTCTTGTAGCTAATCTAATTAACAATATCGCGACAATTAAAGACCTCAATTACACAGGTGAATTATATAGGCATGCAAATTGTATAACAAAACTGATACCAATTTGCATTAGCAGCGAATCGAGCCAATTTAATTTCAAATGTTATAAGTGAATGGACCGTACTGAAAGATATAAAATAAACAATTTCAAAACAGATTTGTATTGAAAACGTTCTTTTCGTGTTGAAAAACTATGTATATTTTACTCACAATTTTCCAGAAGTCTGTCACATTTTTCACGTTGGTTAACGGCAAATTTTTTCAAATCGTTCATTTTTTACCGATACTTAATTACACCGATTTCGTTATAATATTATAATTAAAACTTTTACAATACTACTACTACTATCATAGAAAAATTTTCAAGTCATGCGGCATTGGACTTGACCGAGACATTTCGCTTGTACGTTAGTAAATCTATGACAAGTGCACGATTACTAAAATGGCACGTATGCAACTGACGGGGGCACAATTTCCGGCTCCGCATGGTTACCTTTGCCCGGCAACAATCCTGTAGCTTCCGCGTTATCGCTCCAATGCAATATCTAGCTTTATTCGATTTGTTTGGGTAGCGTCAGCGTAATTCGTATTTATTGAATACGAGTGTTCCCGGTATTGACCTATTAATAATAACCTCTGATATTGTGAAAAATTATTTTGCCCATATTATACAAATGTATTATTATAGATTTTTAATGAAATATTGTTTTCTAAGCGTTTCTTATTTATTTATATCTTAGTACTGCATTATCTTACAATTTTCTATTTAAAAAAAGAACAATAGATTCAATTAAAATATTTAAAAAACTGCTGTAGTTTTGTATTGTAACATTAAATAATAGCTTTTTCCTTCTAATATAAAAAGTAAATATTATTCCGACTCTACTCTCAATTTTTTCCAAATATAACACTGTATTTTAGCAACTAAAAGTATAGTACTGAATGAAACACAGACTATGAAACAGGTGATGGAGTCTATATATATATTATACATTCTCACGAGCAAAATTATTAAACAATATTGAACTTTTTTAATAAACTTCCAAGAGAGTTTGTTTTGCATATACGAAGAGACCGGCTGTAACCACGAACATTTATAAATGTTAAGCATTAATAACAACACCTTGCAACATTGTTATTCAACAAATCATTTAACTTATTGAAAACATGCAATGAAAGCTCGCCCTTTTCATTCGGCCGCTCTTTTATAAAACCAATATATACATAAATAATTCCAAATCACGATGGCAATCAATGGGCGATTTATAAGTGGCCTGCCCACACGCGTACGTATACTACTGCCACAAAAAAAGTCCACGCGAAATCGTTATGGACCACACACACACACAGCTTTCACACGCGAAGAGGACGCTAAAATATTCAGCCGAGCAAAATACAAAGCTATATTTTATTTTGCGCTCTCGCGACCAAAATGATTACGCCCATCAATAAACGATACGCGCGCGCAGGCACAGAAAAACAAAGCATACGCGAGAGAGAAAGAGTGAGTGCGAGAGAGAGAGAGAGAGAGAGAGAGAGAGAGAGAGAGAGAGAGAGAGAGAGAGAGAGAGAGAGAAGGTCCTCGGGAAAATCACGAGTTTTCAGGGCACGTGAATAATGGAAGGAGCGCGAGCGCGAGCAAGTGAGCGGAATTTGCAAGCTTGATTAAGCCAATAAAAAGCGCGCGAGAAAGCGGCAAAGACGTGGTCTTGTGCAGGTGCTGCTGTGATATACGCACTTCTCTGTGATGCCGAAGGGTCAGAGGAAGAGAGAGAGAGAGAGTGAGGGAGATATTTTCGCGGTAAATTACCGCGAGTATCGATTAGCCCCAGAATAAATAAATATTGATCCTTTTGCGCGAAAATTCGTTGCTCGGCTGTGGTTTTGAAGGCTATCTCTCTCTCTATTTGTTTCACGCTTATTGCGCTCTAGACCTGATTGGACGGTAATGAGTGGAATTAATAAGTGTCGTTGGGATTTGCAGTGTAGATTTTTTCTATGCGTTTAAGAAGATTAGGTAACATCTGGTGGATCTGAATTGAGAATGTTCAGTGACACAGTCGTAGTTGTGTTTCTGGCGGTCTCTGTACATAATACGGCGATTGATATAAAGTTGATTGATTCGAAGAAATGCCATTGCAATACTACTACAGCAAATAAGAATGCCATAATTACAGATATATATGAAAGGTTAATATGATATTTATACGAATGATTTTTTCTTTTTGACGTAGACATAAATAATAATAATAAAGTATAAGAATATTGTTATCGTCTATAAAGTATATATCAAATAATGATGTCTAAATAAGGTACACCGAATAACACAAGTAAACAATTTATAATAGAAATAATTTAATAAAATTATCGTCACACACGCATTTGTGCCTTTCTTCGGCCCGTAAATTCAGCTAAAGAATTACCATGTACCCTATAACCCGGTCTAATGCATGTGCTAATGACAAACCTATATAGATACAGCAGCGGATTCTCCACGGCTATATGCACGACAAAGTAAACCACTTGAAATTCAATCGAGAACTCTCGCACCATTACCATAAGAATCTCTCCCCTTCCACATCCTCTCTCTCTCTCATCCCCGTATACAAAAAAAGGCTGCAACAACATCAACGTCGTAGAGCGAAAGGGTCATGCGACGCAATACCATGGGAGAGAGATGGGATTTGGGCTCATCCCACTCGATCCGGTCGATGGGGGAGAGGAAGAACGACGTTCCCTAATAGGAACGGGCGTGGGCGCGCGCCTGGCCTGACAATCCTCTAATTACTTTAAAGTAGTTTCCGATTCCCGCTGCGGATAAGCCGTCCGTCGGTTCGTTCGCTGAGAGAGAGAGAGAGATAGATAGACAGGGAGAGACGAGACGCTGAAAAACGTGCGCACCGTCGTCGTCGACGCTCGGCCGTCGCCGCTGTCTATAACTGCGGCGCGCGCGAGGTCGCCGCGGCGGCGGTGGCGAATCGATATATAAGGGACGGCTAACTGCGGAAAAGAGTATATATATCTTTCTGTCTTTCTCTTTCGCTCGGCTGCCTCCTCTTTTATTTCTTCTCTGCGCTCTCTTCGCCTTTCTCCGCCTCTCGTTCGCTCGCTCGTCGCGCGGTCTTTCTCTTTGATAGGGCCACTCTCTTGCGCTTTCTTTCTTTCTTTCTTTCTTGTTTGTCCGCGCACGCGCGTGCTTTCGAGGATTTATTGATTCGCTGTTATTTCTTCTTTTTCTTAGCTTTATTGAATTAAATCTCGTGGTGGCTCTCATTCACGAGTACATGTATTACCGCAAATCGTTACACCAAGAGAAATATGGTGGATAAATCTATGGAACCCTGCTATATCGAGTAACTCCGAAATTTGTGGTTCTGAAAGCTAGTACCCAAAGGTCTTGCAGAGACACATACGTCTATCAGTGCTAGCTTGAATTTTCCGTATCAGTTCAAAGAACAAGAGAATTTAATTAGTTTGAGTCATCGCTTATACTCATGAAAAACTGGAAAAGAAACTGAAATTGGCTCAGGGTTAAATTATTTTATCGCTTTATTCTAATGGGTTCAGAAAAGGGAGCATGCTTCAATATTCAATTACAATGATACTCAATTCTTTAAGTTTTGGATGTATGCAATCCGGGTACTTCTTAAAACTACAAATTTCAAATTAGGATAATTTTAGGTTGCACATCATTCTATGAGGGCTTAAATTGGAACGATTGGCATTGAAAATACAAAATTTTGGTTGTAAGAAATATGCTGCATACTCTGAATAGATTGGAATGGCACCATATAATGACTAACACTTGACCCAATTTTGATCTTTATTCAATTCTTTCGTTCTTTGATTCGGCAGGAACAATTTAAGCTTCAGAAACTTAAATTTTCGTGTTACATGAAATGGCAGGGTTTCGAAGATTCAGCCATATGTTATGCGCTCCGATCGCCGAAGGGTATCGGTAATATTGTATTGTATAGTTTCAGCGCAGCAATGCAGAGTTAAAAGTGGTTACTTGGTTAACTCGCCGTAATTGCCGATTTTTCTTGATAAATATTTTATACGATCGAAGTGGATATACTGTTAGTAACGAAAGCAGAAAGTCAGTCTTAATTTATTATCGAGGGTCTCGAGCTTACTTTTTCGGATAGCGGTTGGTCAATTCTATTTTTTAAGAATGCACCGTTTAGTGGGTATCTTTTTGGTGATAGGCTAAAACGAAAATGATGCATGTTGCAGCGATGCGTAATACACATTATATATGTACTTTCAATTTGACATTAATACTGGATCAATAAATGACATACGAATCAAAGAGTAAAACTTGTATCATACGCCAAAATATGAAGCCTTTTTGGTTACAAGAATGAAACAATTATAATATCCTACTTAAAAATAATCAATAAGTGTTTTTTTTTTATTAAATATATAAAAATCAATTCAACTGCAAGAAAATTACATTCCTAAATCGTAAGCAATTAAGCTTGGACAAATGGATAGTGTACAGTGTATTCATTGTATTATTACATAGTCTTTATGTTCAATTATACTACTATTAAACTATTATCTTCAGCTGGACGTCCTATCCTTAAATTACATACGTATATAGTTCTTATTACTGCTGAGTTAGTTATAATTGCTGGATAATAGTGTTGAAAGAACCTAATATTTACGTTTTCCTTAATAATCTTTAAAAATTGTTTATTACCTTTCATTATCAGTATATTGATTAGAGTTTTTTTATCAAGTGTTACGAGTGAGCTATCGCAACTTTTAATAATAAAAAGTGACAGACCCTGGGTTTGAACCAGAGCCGCCGACTCACGAGATGGAAACGTTATTATCCTAGCCACAGCCGTCACCGACCGGACTTCTACTAATTGGCGTTATATTGTAATCGGACGCCTTCCTAACTTCGTTCTTTCATATTCGTACGTTTATCCACACGGAACACAAGACCTAGATTTTTTCATTTAAATTATAGATACCAGTCTTTTTTGATTTTAGCTAGGTCATCAAATATTATTTATTTCTATGAGTATTATAATTTTGTATTTACATTTATCGAAGTAAGTGCTCAACAAATGTAATTAAAAAATTAACTGCAACAGATTCAATTATAACCATTCGCAGACAAAAGTAATCTCAACCGATCTTAAGATCTCCACTTCACCGACATCCATCAAACTTTTACCCACTCCAAAGAGTAGCCGAAACTCCCACAATTACGCCAATTGAAGCTCGGCGAAAAACGAAGACAGCCACAGCAGCAGTAGCACTTGTCCCGTCTCCTCCCCCGCATTTGACTTCCTGCATTCCAATTATTATTTCTCTCCGTCCTTTATATCCTCTTTCCCCTCCTCACCCATCTCGTTTCGGAGCGGCTGCTTGCTATATTCCTCTCTCTCTCCCTGCCCTCGCGCGCAGGTGACGGCGTGTTGCGCGCGCGCGAGTTGCATAATGAATAATGCGCCGCCGAACCGCAAGCCGTTCTCTCTCTCTGTGCTGTCCTTCCGGCTGGCTGACTGAATGACAGCCAGTCGAGGAAAAACCGCTGATTGGCCGCCCACCGACGCAGCCGCCAAGCCGATGTGTCTGCTACTGCTGCCAAGCCGCTTCCCTCTCCTTCCTTCCTGCACGCGGTTATTTCGCGCGAGCCTGCAAGTGTGGGTGTATATATGTGTATGTATATGTGTGTAGCTTCCCCCTTTGGTCTACCGGCGACTTTGTCGCTTTCTGTTTCTCTTTCTTGCTTGTTGAATTGCTTTGTACCTCTCACTCTTTACCCTATTCGCGGTTCTTTTTTTTAGGGTAATATATGGATGTAGCAGGGTTACGTAAGGGTGGGAGAGGGAGGAAGGGTATAGCGTATATTGCGGTAGGTAGTTTGATCAAAGGCAGTTCATCATAGTGTGTATTGCGGTAGATAGTTCGATCAAAGGGTTGTTGTAGCTTGATTTGACCATAAAGTTTCATTTTTTTGCAACTCGCAATTAATACTTTATATTACTCATTCATCACTATCACATCATTGCAACCAGGTAAATGAAGAATATGTATTTTTATTTTTTTTTTTTTCTTTATCCAAAGAAATACAGGATCAATGTTTTTCAAATTCGAAATTTCACTTGGGTTCGGAATTCATTCAAAATGATGATTCTCAGCAATATTTAGCACATCAATATATAGAGGTAAAGCGTAAGACTTACAATGACGATTTCAAACAGCTTAAAAAAATTACCTTTTCCGATCGGGTCTATTTACTAGAGCAGCTGTGGCTCAAAAGGATCTCGATTTTCCATCTAGGAATTTCGTGCTTTATTCACAGTTCTGATATTTAGAACCCATTTAAGAGTGCTGTCCAGCCCGATTCAAATGCCACCTACTATCAAAAGTAGTTTTTAGCAATTAAAATAATTTGGGACAATTCTATAGAAATTATAGAAAGCATTAGAACATCTTTTACAAACTAAAGCCAATCAATAAATGCGTATTTATGTCTGCTGAACGTTTGATTTTTCTCTAAAAATTACACGTTCATTTATTCATCTAAATTCATGAAACTTGTTTAAAAGTAATTCTTCTTTACTTCTTCACATACAAAGACTGAGCTTTAATTAATTTAAAATTTATAAGTGCACTTAAATTAATGAAAATACGTTGATGAAGTCATCGGGACGCTGAGATCTATTCCGGAGTTGGGGTTTAAAGACTGTCGATCTCACATGATATCTACAAGCCGCGAACGTTTTGAAAAAGTGTCAGTCGCAGCCCCCCTCGCTCCCTCTTCGCGCCCCCTCGCGCCCACCTCGCGCCGCCATGGCTCCCACTTCAGCCCCCCCCCCCGCCCCCAAAATATTGTTATTAATTAAGTAGTTTTTTCGCATACCAAGCATAAAGTATTGAGCTCCCCCTCATTTAGATACATTCTTGCAACTTCGTACAAAGTTGAAAAACTGCTCTTTCACTCTGCGCTTCAGCACGTAGATAGATGGTTATGAAGGCATGTACGCAGGCAGGTAAGTAGGGAGGTAAGTTCCGTGTCGAGTTGCTAGCCTCGCATCAGGCGCCTCGCCAGGTGGCGGATAGGGGAATGCTCGTCAGATATGAAGGATACCGGGGAAATAAAATACCAGGGCGGACCAAAACTAGCTTGGGGAAGGCACCCCGAAATTAAACCAAAAATGAGTGATAAGTCCACGGAAACGACTATCCATGGGGATAACCCGGACAACGGATGTCCCCCCGGTGGTTCCAATCGGGGTATAGCAGACTGGATGGCCACTGCAGGTCTCCAACTCGGATACGGAGGAGGCCAATCACTCGCTACAGGCTCTGGGGGTAACGGTTTGGGCCCTCAGACGCCTCCGAACCCAAACAAAATCCTATCGGCACGGTGGCACACTTGGCCTCGTCGACAGAAGCAGCAACAAGCGTAGTATTAACAACAAACAACAGAGTCCTCGACACCTGGAAACAAATTCAGGAAGCAGAGGCAAAGGAAGATGTACTACATGTACTACTGGGTAAGATTCAGGAGAATCTAGACAAAATGAATCCAGTGATCAGCTCGGTACGCAACATCCAAAAATGCATCAAAGAGAATTTACAAAAAGTAATGTCCTTGATTAGACGAATCACAAGCTCTAAAGAACCAACTGGTAAAATCAAGTCGAGCTTCGAGCTTATAATGCGGACCGACAGTGACCGAGGCCCACAGTGCTCAAAGATCTCGGTACAGACTTCAGTATCAGAAGTTAAGAGAAAGGTAAGGTCGCCCTCATCCGTCGTCACAATCAAGAGGTGGAGAGGAAACAAAGGAACATCTGTGCCATCTCAGTCCCAAAGGACCACAGAGATGAACTACCAGAAAGAGAAATAAAAGGAAACAGCGCGAGGAGGAGAAGAAGAACGTTGGGATGTTCGCTAATGCGAAACTAGACGCAATCCTAATTAGGAAAAAGGATACAAATGCGACCTTCGCCAGTGTTCTCAAGCTAATGAAGGACAAGGTGGACAAGGAGCAAGTTGCCGGAAATGTTAATAATATAAGGCAAACCAAGACTGGGGACCTATTAATACAGCTGCAGAGGGGTAGCAACGCGACGCACCTAAAAGAAACAGTTACAACAGCGATTGGTTCGGAA
>UXGD01006744.1:0-12025 GCA_900474315.1 Torymus auratus
TTTTTGGGGGGGGGGGGGGGGGGGGCGAAGTAGAGTAATTGTTTTGGGTGGTATTAATTACTGTTGGCGAATGGAAAAAGTGGGTTGAAAAATAAATTGATTTTTATAGGAGCTTTCAAGGAACGGCTTTATTTTTGTACGTATACAATTGAATATTATAGACACGATGTAAGAAACACGAAATTTTTGGAACTCGTGAGATTATGTATATGAATTGATCGAAAAATTTATATTTTACGGTATAATTATGGGCATTGATGTTTAGAATCAGTATAGCTTCTTTATCGTCTTACTTTTACAACAGTAAAAATAAAGTAAATAATTGATACGTAGCTTGTATAATTCAGATAAATAATATTTATTTGTGCAATTGATTGAAATAAGCTATTGCAATTTGAAATTTAATAAGCTATCGCAACTACATAGCAAGACTTATTTTGATATGGTATTGTCTTGCCTCAATATTCAAGACAATAATCGATACAACATTTCTATACAGATTTCGATACAATATCAAGATTGTGGTGAAAAAAATGTAAAGATTCCTGTCTTATCTTGAAAATAACTTAAAATTTTCTAATAGTAATAATTTATCGATAAATCATAATTCAATAAACTTTGGTAGTTGTTGATGACTAACTAACGAGATGTGTGCCGCGCTCCTACATCCCCTTAGGCCAACTTACTTAGATGCGTGAGGCTACGGGCAAGGTGTGCGCCACCCAGCGGTAGCGCGCGAACTAGGCTCGGCCGGCGGCACATATATAGCGGGAAAAATCAAATTTCAAATTTGGCATTTATTTATACTTGTGCCGAAATTTTATTGTTTTTATATTAAACCTACTGTATTTGCAGATTAAATTAGGTTCAGTTACATTATTCTCAAAATTCAGTAAATTTTTTGCTTGAAAGTTTTTTAAATTTACTACATTTTTAACGGTGAATCATTTAAAAAGGCCTCATACCCAAATACCCAGGGGGTGCGAGGTACAAAAAAAGGGAGTTACGTAAACGCGCAACAGTGAACGAATCAATTATAGGTCCACGCCATAAAGGAGTTATATAGACGTGCGACTATAATCGAGTCGATTATTTAAAAAAATCTTAAATCCAAATCGCCGGGTGACACGAGATCCACGTAGAAGGGGAAGGCACGCAGACGTGCCACTTTAAGCAAGCCATTATTTGAACAATTCACGAAGCCAAAGAGCCAGGTGATGGAAGGTCCTCGTAAACTAAGGGAGTTATATAGACATACGACAATAATAAGCGAGTCGATAATTTAAAAAAATCTTAAACCCGAATAGTCGGAGATCGCAAGTTTCACGCAAAATGAAGCAGTTGTGCAGTTATGCAGACTTTTTTAATAATTCACTCTCTTACACTGCCACACGTCTGTGTCAACTATTGTACTATTGCATCTTCTACATAATTGTACTATTGCGTCTGCATAACTCCAATATGATCAAGAATTTCAAGACGAGGCAATAATACTTTTTATATTGACTCACAAGACCAAGACAAGAGAGAAAATTTTCAAGAATTTACAAGAGCGACACAATAATTACAGAAATATTGTATTGTCGTGCTCTCGTATAGCCCTACTATTATGTTACTAAAATTAAAATTACAAGTTTAAATTTCTGTACTATTTTTAATACCAAAAATTATAACAAAAGCTTATATAATATTAGGAGAACTCAAACACTAGTCTTTTCCAAAAGATAATAAGAACCTCGAAAAGGTGTAAAACGACGGCACTAAAGAGGCGCAAAATTAACTTACAGTCGAACGCCAAAAGAGTTTGAACGCCTGTTTGCTATGAGTGCCTTTCTCACTCTTCCACCTTCCTATCCCCCCACCCTCTTTCGCTCTTTGTCACTCCCTTATGGTGCGTTGCATGCCCTCTGTCGAGGCGCGGGAGGCGCACAATTAGCGCGCATTCGGTGCGGCCTCGCACCGGAAGCCTTTGAAAAGGTAATTGACAATTAGCAGTGATAACAATTACGGCGCGTACGCGCATGCGAAGGGAGGGGAAAGAAGACGCGTGTAACGCGCGAGTCGCGGAAAAACAGTAATGCGAGAGCGATTAGCGCGAGAGTGCGATGAAATTAATGGCAGCTAATTGGCGAAAAGAGGAGAGAGGAGGGGGAGTAATGGTGGCTTCTTTCGTTAATGAAAAGCTATAATGGGGCGAGGTGGCTGCGTTTGTTGGATAAAAATCGTCGAGTGCGGGAGTTGAATGCGTCGAGGTGGCTAAAGTGAATTGGAAGCTTTCGGCTGGATTTGGAAGGTGGACGTCGAACGAATGGTTACAAAGGCAGAGTTTAAAAGCCATTTCTTGGAGAGGATTCAGCTTCTACGTGGTGATCTGTAAAAGTATATTTTATTATTCAATTTGTGGCAAACTTGTAACGACTTCGTTATTCACTGGATATCAAATATCTTTCTACGAGATGATGCTTTACGGGGTGTTTTAAATGTCAGAATAAATGTTATTAATTTGTAAATGGAATCTTTACAAATTTATAGAATAGAAGACTCTTGAAGTTCAAAATTAATTTATATTTCATATATTTTCAAACCAAAATGAACTTTAATTAAAATAAAACTATTAATTGAGATAAATAGAAATTCGCTGGGCAAATCATCAAATGCACTTATGTTTAGTATAATAAACGAGAATAATAATCGAAATACGATTTCCGAATATATATACATTTTTCAATCCCTCTCAATATACCAAACAAAATTCGCTCCTCCACTCAACTCCGCCGTGCCGATTCTCCACAGGCGCCACGCGCCATCAAATATTCATTCATCCTAATGGCTCTAATCTAATTAATAAATGCCACTCGGGAAAATAGGCGCCCCTCTCTCCCTCTCCATCTCGCTTTATTGTGCGCCGCAGCTTCGACGCGCTCGCGTAGAGCGCATTAAAACGCCGAGGCGCCGAAATTCACGGTTTCACGCGCGCCGAATTCCCCGTGTGTATCCCCCTGCTCGCTCCTGTGTGCCACCACACCGCACTCGAGGAAATACGTGCACCTGCACTCGAGAACCGCGAGTGACTCCATCACTTGCCTTCGTACTTGCGCTCTGCCTCTATTGTTTGACGTCTTCTAATCCGCCTTATTAACTCTGGTGTATGCTTTTATGGGGTGCTCATGCTGGCTTTGGAGAATTTTAATGCAGATTTGTCAGATGGGTGAACCGTTTTCGTATTTGTATGGAATGTTCGAATATGTCTATGGATTGTGTATTGCTTGAGAAGTTATTTAGGGAACAGGTTACGAGTATAAATGAATTCTCAATGTTATTAGGAAGTCAAAATATAGCGAATTATATATTTTACCCTTTTGATTCTCAAAATTTAATAGTATAATATTCCATCAACAACTAAAAGCTTAATCACGTTTTAAACCATTATTTCGCAGTACATTTTCTCTATACCACCTAGAATAAAATACAGTATTTTTATTCCTAACACTTTTACATAACTAAAAGCATTACATCACGAGGTATATATCGTTCGTGAACCAATTTTCTATTTCTATTAAAATGCCAATATAAAAAAAAAATCTAAAACTAAAGGTAGAAAAACAATGTCAATGTAGGTTACAACTGGGGAGCCGGAAGTTTAATCGAAACGCGAGCAAAATAACGGTAATCACTTAATCGAATTCCGGCAAGGCAGAAAATAGCCGCCCTAATTCAGCCCGACAATGTTTACACTGCACCTCGATAAATTCGCGCGAGACTTCCGTAAAAAAAAAAATAAAAAATAAAAATTACCTCTCCTCCTCTTTCTCACCCATCCTTATTCTTCTCCTCCTGTATACCCCCCATCTATTTTTCAATCTTTCTCCTCCTCTTCGTCGTTCTCCTCTCCTCCTCTTTCTGCGACTTCGCGGACTCGATTATACCGACGGAATACAGATGCCGGAGCGTGCGGGCGCATCTCACGTCGCGATCGTTTGTCGACTCGGGCACGGATAACCACGGCGACGTGACTCGATGCGATTTTACAATTCGATCGCGCGAAAAGACGTCTCGCGAGGAAGACGGATATGCGGAGAGACGCGCAAGTGAGAAGGGGTGAGGGAGAGAGAGAGGAAGGAGGACTTTTTCAGCGAAGCGGCGGTGCGCGAGCTATACCTAATCCCGTGATACAGGAGACGGGTGGGAGAGAGAAAGGCGTTAGTTATTCATTGCGCGAGCGCAGCCGATGCATTAGGTTGATTCGCGGCTGTGTTGACTTTTCAAGTGCTGGTACGTCGAGTTTTAGGGTAATACACTAAAGTGTGACAGTGTTTTGTTAATTCGTAGTTACGCGTTAATTTCCATACGATCTTGAGTAAATCATGACGTGAGTTAATTGCTTATAAATAATAATTCTTTTTTCTGTATAATCATACTGTTGCTTTAAAAACAGCGAATGCACTGAGTTCAGAAGTTTAAAATTAATATAGAAGTCTTCTAGCTTTGTACATCATAAATTGTACGTTAATTGTTGATATTTTTAATCAAATAAACATGACAATATTTATAAAATATTTAAACAGTCAGTTGTACTGATCAATTGATATACTATTCAGTATATATGTTTCTTCATATATTTGTTTTGTTTTAAAATGATTTATATCACTTTTTCATACGCCGAATTAAAAAAAAAAAATAAAAAAAAACAATGATTTTAATATTCTATATTCTGAAGAAAAAGGAAACTATTATGAAAATTATGAAGACAGCTCATATAGAAAGATAGAACATTTCTTACCTAGACGCAGGTCAAATAATAACAATTCTTAAATTCCAGTTGCAGTAGAAGAAAAACTCCCGCTTCATGAAACCAGCATTACTTTCTCATCTTCTCGCGCGCCAGAGAATCAAAAATGCTGCACATCTCAATTTCCCTAGAAGAGGAAGCACACAACCGTGCCGCCGAATACACACCGAACTCGTGTGCAACCCTTCTCCCCCTCGGAAAAAGACCTCGACGAAATTGGGGGGAGGGCAAGGAGGGGAACGAAAGAAAAACCGCGGGACCGAAAGAAAATAGAGAGAAGGAGTTACGATAAGGCTCGCTGGCTCGCGAGACTCGAGAGAAAGAGAGGAAGATGTGACGAAGGAAAATTGAAACGGACCGGGCCGCCACCGCCGCGGAGGAAAAATATGTGCAGTAGGGCCGCTGGCGGTTGGCTAAGCGAAATCCGATAATCGCATCGCACTGGAACGGTACGCGCGCGCGAGCGTAGATTGGACGGCAGTGGCGGGTAGGAGACCGAGCGAGCGAGTTACTTCCATTCGCGTTTTAGTCTGTGCGCGTGCGCGTGCCCGCGACATGCTCATTATTCTCTTTCCCTTCCGCGCGTGTTGCACTCGCTGAGGGAACGCGTACCTACTGCAGTGCCGGGTGCACTCGAACTGTAATGCCGCTGTGTCATTTATTGCTTTCTTCGAATAAAGGGGTATAAAGCTGGAAGATGTATGGGGAAAGGAAATTTGGGAAATTTAGGTGCGGAGAGGATTATTGATTTTTTTTTTTTTTTTTGGGAGAGTCGATAAATTGGGTGAGACTTCATTATTTGGGGTAGTTGTCTGACTAACCTATATATGTATAGGTTGGTTATTGATTTTTGGAAACTTTTCAAATTAATATGCTAACCGTAAATATCGTTGAAGGGCAACTACTGTAGGCTCTTGAGTTTGCATAGCAAATGTAGGGTAATGCTACTCAAAATGGGTTCTTGAAATTTTGTTTTTGACCTCAGAATTTCTTATATTACTTTTCTGTGTACCCCGTGTTATTTATTTAGTGCTTTTTATATTTCACTTCATTTCCTACTACGAGAATGTGCAATTCTCATTGCCTATTCAGGCAAGTATATTGATTCGTTTAATATGAAACAAAATTGCTTTAATTCCATTAATGTATATTTAAATTCAAAAGAATAAATTCTATTTTATTATTTCATGTACACCGCTATTCCCGTACGTGTAATAGAGAACACTACAAAACAATGAAAATCCATGCTTGCATGCTTCCTCGAAGCTTGAACAATACCTTCTCTTTTATTTACGTTTTATAGTGTCCGACTATACCCAATCCGTTCTACTTACAATAAAAGTTTTTGATTGACACATAAACCATTCTGATATTTTTTTATCACCCATTTTTGTCAACATATAAATTCCCATATAGCCTGATATTATCAACTCTACAAATTTTGAAAATCCACATGTTTCTTCTTAAAATTTATCATTTTCCCCGTACTAATACATAAATTCTCTCCCTTGCCCCTCCAACAGCACAAGCGAAATCTCCAGCTGTGAGAAGCGCATCGCCCGAACAAACAAACTCACGGCACACACGGACCGAAAATCGCGCCGACAGACAATCCTCGTGGACAGTTGAAAATTGGCAGCGAATCACAAATATATAGGAGCGCACGCCTTGGGGAATCGATGCCGCTTAATTCGATTTTCAGTTTTCTATTCCCCGCAGAAGTTCCTTCTCTCTTACCTACCTTGGAAATCGCGTTATTATGCCGCGTGTAAGGAGAGAGAAACGTCGCGAGTCGAGAGAGGAGATCCTCTTTCGTCCCAGTTGTGCGCGCGGAGGGGATGAAGGAAGCAATTTATAGGAGTTGAATTCGGAAGGGGGAGATTGGATTGACGGGAGGTGGTTTGAAACTTATGCTTCTTGAGGCTTTTATCTAATCAGCGCTGTGACGTCTTAAAACCGGGATATTTGAAGTATGACAGTTCAAATTCATAGTTGCTCATTGATGCATTATTTCTGTAGCGTTAGGTAACGTAATAATATTTTTATATAAAAATAAAATATAATTGTCTCGTCCAATCTCAGACAAATCGTGATTTTTTTTCATTAATATAAAATAAGCTTTCTTTGCTCGAAAAATAAAAAGGACGAATCACACTTATCAATGAATTTCAAAAGCAAACAATCCCAAAGGAATTTTCGTCTTCATTGTCGATTCTCAAGCGCCCGCGTACACACATACACACCTTCCGTTCGGTGTAAATTCGTTTTCCAAGCACACACGGGTTCTTCCTCTCTCTTTCTTGCTCTCTTGGTTTCTTCCGCGTATCCCTTCAGCGAAGAAAACCCGGCGTTGGAATCGAACAGGGAAAAAGTAAAAAGCGAAACAAAAAATCTCCGGTCGCTGTCACCTACTCTCAAGGCTCGCACGCTGTCTCGCGTTTACACAGTTTCGTACTCCCGCAGCAGTGAGCTAGAGCCAAAGCTCTCGGACACTCGAATGCGAGAGGACGCTCGTATTTTCCGGAAAAGAGAATGTCTTCTGGATTCTACCTTATTTTTTAAAGGTTTTGTTGGAAAATGCGATACTCTCTTGTCGAAGTATGATCCATTTAATGAATTTTGGCAGCTGACTGCATCATTTGTTTAGCTACATTTTTAGTCGAACGGAAATGAAGAACAATTTTTTCATTGTCTGTTTAAAATCACTGATATTTTCTTTTTTACTCGGGTATAATAAACTATATATGACTCGTATAATCAATCTTCAGACTTGTTTAATTAGTTTGTAAAGTAATTAAATAAAATCCCACATAAAAAAAAATAAACAATTGACGTTAAATAAAGTAAAGATGATATTTATATTTTCAGTATTATTTTTCAAAACAAGCAAACGTATTT
The DNA here is from genome assembly GCA_900474315.1 of Torymus auratus. Lineage (NCBI taxonomy): Eukaryota > Metazoa > Arthropoda > Insecta > Hymenoptera > Torymidae > Torymus > Torymus auratus. The sequence continues at coordinate 7,688 of UXGD01006744.1, forward strand.
TTTCATTTGTTTTGGTTTGTTTCATTTCAAAACATCTTTACATAAATATGTAAACGAACTTTAAAATAATAATATCTTTCTATACTAAAACCTTTACACCGTGTGCAAAAATAAAATATAAATTTTTTATCGGACTTGGACAGTTAACAAACTATTTTCCTTCGCCTATATATGCCCCTTCTGTGCCGGTATTTTGGTCACTCGCCTGTATCTCTCTACACAGCACGCGTATATCGGTGTGTATTTAAGTGCCACGCGGACAGGGCAAAGAGGAGGGAAGCGAGTAGGGGACGAGACGACAGGAAGCGAGCGAGCGAGGAGAGAAAAATAAAGAGACGCCTCTCTCGGCCCGGATCGAGTGTACGGGTATACACGTGCGCGCGCGAGCATACGTGTCCGGAATTTCGTCGCGCGACAATGCGGGTGGCCCGGGGAGTTTACCTGCTCCTTTCCGCGTCGCCTCTTATTGCCTTTTATTTATAGTTACGGGACGCGACGACGACGCACCCATACACACACATATAGACACGTATATATGTCGCGTCGATAGGGCGTTGATTCCCGATTTTGTCGTTCGAATGGGGGGAGAAAGAGGGGGGAGAAAGATGAGGAATGAGGAGGATGGAGGTAGAATGAGGAATCGCGCGCGAGGTCTATTGGAGCCGTCTGATAGAATGAGCAAATACAAGTGCAATATGGTTCTTTGGTATTTTCGTTTTTCCAGGGATCGCGGAATTGGAAAGTTTGCCGATTCGCTTATATTGTTCGGTGCTGTGTTGTTTGTTTTGAGATAATAAAAAAAATGTTGATAATATTTATAAACGAAAGACCCATTTCAATTTTTTCATTTTAGAATATTGAACTTTATGAAAAATTCTATATTGTGAAAAATTTAGTCTCATTTTTATTGAATATTGTAACCTATAACTTCGTTAATTAATCATTTTTGAAAAATAGTTTTATGTCTTATTCGAATAGAAAATTATTGATTTGAGGATTTACGTTGAGCATTTGTAATCACAGCAAATAACTCACGTAATTATAGGTTTTGTCAGAGCCTATGCTAACTTACATGTATAACATAAAGTGAAAAATGCAAATTCAAAATGAAAAATAAAAATACTGTATAGATATTCAGTGTTATTCGATGCTGTATACATTTCGAAATTCCCTAATGTATATAATCGAAAACAAAAAATTTCTCATCCGAAAAATATTCCTCCGAAAATCATGCGCATATACACGCCAATATCAGACGGTACGAGACGGCGTATCGCAGCTCGGCTCACGATATATCTCATTCTGGCACTTTTCGGGCCAGAGAAAGCTAGCAAAGGCAAGGCGCAGCTGCTACCTGGCCGCGTGTGCATCGTTCAATTTCGCATGCGCACAACCTGATCGAGACCGACACTCTCTCTGCATCGGTGGGAATTTTCGCGTTGCGTGTATATATATGTATATTCCGCTGCGCTGCGGTCAACGCTTTCCTTTCGGTCGAATTGGAATTCCTAGTGGTGGCGGCGCCACTTTATTAGATTTCTCGGGACAGAAGACGAGCGCGCGCGTGCTGGTCGATCGGGCTTGAGGGGGATCGACGGCGTGACTTGGTAGCGAGTATGTAGTAGGATGTGCAGAAATTTTAATTCTTGTTTTGTGTGTATGATGAAGGCGGCGAATTTTTAAAATTTTTTACGAGTGTTAATGTAAAAGAATTTTCTTTCTATTGGAATGAATAATTTTGGTATTATTTCGAGGAATTTTCATTCATTTCTTTTTAATTTTTCATTAGAATTATTTTTTCACCGTATTCATTAAAAAGCTGTCCTAAAATAATGTTAGCGAAAATGCAAAAATGTTTCCGAAAAACATCACATGTTCATGATTGTTAATTTTATTACTTTCTACTTTTAATTACTTCAAGCAATCAAGAAATTTAAAAACTACAACATTTTCGACATAAACATATATTTTAATTTTCAAAATGCGTAAATGATATATATATATTTTGAAATAAACTTAAACTCTTTTGCGCTAAAAACCTTGTAAGTTTCGAAATACCTCCTCTCTTGAGCTTTTTCAACTTTCTCACTCGAAATGCTACTCGCTTTGGAAAAGGCAAAAAGTCTCGCGAAATTTGAAGCAGCATGCTAATTAAAAATTATCATATTCCAGGAGCCCGAAGTAGAACTCAGTCCTTCTATCTCTTTTCCTCTCCTCCGAACAAAAAGAGAAAGAGAGGAAGAGTGCCCTGGGCGTATTTCCACAACTTACACTTAAAGCGAAGATACTTTAATTTGTCCGAGCGGCGTGTCGCATAATCGCGCCTCTCTCGTCTGCTCGCGAAAATTAAAAGGGATAGCGCGTGCGCACCGGCAACTCCGGGAAACTTCTCGGCTCTTGCCCATTTGTCAGCTCTCTCTCTCTTTTCCTCCCTCCATCACTCTCTCTCTCTTTTGCTCTCTCTCGCGATGTACGGAGAGGGAAAAATCAATTTTCGACCTGCAGGCTGAATGAAGAGACGACGTCGCGTTTTGCTCATTTACCGAAAAAGGGGATTCCAGATGCTGGGATGCGCCAAATGGATACAAATCCATCCTCCTGAAGTCGCGATGCTTCTCTCTCTCTCTCTCTCTCTCTCTCGCTCTATCTCCGCGCCATACGTGTATGTATATAGACACACATACGTGTACACACTGCAGACGGCGACGTCACAGGCCGTGTATATAAACGTCGAGTGTGGGTATAAGGTTTGGGAGTATGGAGAGAGAAAGAGAAAGTTGGACGAAGAGCAAGTTAGTGCGCCAGAGTTTGAGTGGATTTTTGTAATTGCTTTTAAATTGATTCATGTATAATTTCAATTTAGTCTCTGGATCGAGATAAAAATTTATCTTTCATTTGTTATTTAAATCCACATAGTAAAACAGTACTGCGTTGGCTTAAAATCCTACACTGTAGAGTAAAATCCTCTCTGTTGAATGAATCTATCTTTTTTTACGTATTTGAATAAATGTCGGGTCTCTGGATTAAATAAGTTTGCTCAGCATAATTTGCATTTACGATTCATTTAAAAAAACTCAAAATATGTTGGAATCTATATACTACGTCATTTTATGAAACTATTTTTTAATATTTCCAACAGATGGCGCATGACCAAATATCCTAACTCAATATGCAAACAATCATCATCGATCAAAAATTATTCTCATACTAAACTCATGTTAAATCATCATCAACTTCATAAATATTAACTTTCCGGAAACATTCGCAGTTGATTAATCGCTAATACCAAAAAGATATCGACTTTTCCCACATCCGAAAGCTTTTATTAAACCGGTGACATGAATACAGCACTTCAGCCAGTACCTACCATCTTCCCTCGTCGTAAAATGAATCCCTCCCGAAATAGCCATTTGGCTTACCGGGGAACAACAATCGCGAAACAAGACTATATATATAAACCAAATCTTCCCTCCAAACGGGGATATATGACGACGGGCCGTCGGCGACTCATTCGGCTACATCTCGCGCGTATCCCCTTGTCTATTCCACCTCGCTCCTCTATTTCCCGCAACGCCCACACACACCACCCCGTCAAAGGACCCGCGGTCCATTCAATCGCAACCCACGTGCGTCACGTTCGTTATACTGTGCTCTCTCTCTCTCTCTCTCGCTCCCTCACTCAGTCACTCGCTCGCTTTCACTTGACGAGAGTCGAATTACAGGCCGAAAATTCGGTACTCGCCGCGGTGCTATTAGTCAGCGACGACGTGAGGCAAGACAAGTGCCAGCAGCGCCGTCCCGGCGAGAATCCGTCAACGTCCGTCGACGCGGCTCACACTGAATGGATATGTATGCGAGGGAAACTCTGCTATAGCCCAGAAGATGGTAGCAGGCGGCAATCCTGACCGCTAGCTGGCTGCTTCGTGGGATTTGCCTGGGCGGATGGTCATTTTTATACGGGAATGAATACGCAGTGTTGGTCCTTTCGCTGAAGGTTCGCCAGCGAAACTGTGTCTTCTTTACGTTCGAAAAACAGTCTTGTAAAGAAGAAATGTTACAATGGTTTGTGTATTGTAGATGTTGGACAGGCATGTCTTGTAGTCACGAGGGAAAGTATCAAATTAAATGATTATTTATTGTTCACTGACATATTCATTGGTATGGACAATTAATGACGATGTCAGTAAAATAACGCCTTTGAAACTTTTATCAGCACTGTTTCAAGGCGTTTTCTATTAAAAAAAAAATCATGTTTTGCAAGTGTTAGATAAATCTTGAAGCTAATGGCCACATTACTACCAATATGGTGTTTTTAAGGATTGAAATAAAAAACACCTT
>UXGD01006745.1:0-12023 GCA_900474315.1 Torymus auratus
TAAAAGTGTGCTATTTTGCAACTGTTTTTCTTAATAATTTGGTCGGCGACCTTATGATTTCTTGGCACCTATGAACAATTTAAGACTTGAAGAATATTTCAGTCAAGTTTTCAAATTGATTTAGTATGTTAGAAAAGTCGCTCATGCTACCTTAAGGAGTATATAGAAATTCACGTGCCTGTTTTGAGGGAATAAAATACTACTTTTGTCCCGCTTTACGGATAAATAAAGTGGCTATTATAGTGGAGTCGGAAATAAATTTTTTACATTACACTTTCGTCATTTCAAAATTCTCGTTTTGGCGCAAATACTGTAAACTTTTGAAAGCTTCTCGACTATAATGGAGTTGATTTGGTGTTACTTGTTTTCTTATTACTTGGAAGATACCAAAAAGGGTCTAAATACCCTTACTTTTAATGGACGAATTCTACAATGATTCTTTTTATGTTACAAATTTAACGTTTCTATCGCAGTACAGATCTGAGTTGGCAATGTTGCTTTAATTATAATCTAATAGTGAATTGCGAGCAATACGAAAAACAATAAAAAAGAATAATGTTATTGTATATTACAAGCTGTAAGCGTAAAGTTCCATAGTATGCTCCCCAGGAAAAAATGTACGAATAATTATATATCGATTCTCTATATAATCATATATAAGGAAAAGTGCATATATGATTATATAAACATTTATATTTTAATTGATATATACATTATATAATTTTATGAGTTATACACTACTAGTAGATAGTTTACAAATTAAAAAATTAAATTTCTATTTTTCAAACATTTGTATGTATATATCTTTAAGCATAACAAATATGTAAGTAAAGTAATCATGCCTTACTTCCTTACAGCTTAAAAAAATTTTTGAAAATAAATTTTTCAAGTTAAATAATTTGTTCTTATAATATAAAATAAAGTAAAAAAATAATTTTTTGGCACATGTTGGCAGCAGCTCCAAACTTTCTATAGTAGTGTATGTTTTAAAAATTCATTCCTTCGAGTAAACTTTCATTAAAAATGTTTGAATGAATTTTTCATTTATAATCTTTTTTTGAGTAAAGCTAAATGTAAATAAATTCAAAAAATCATATAATTATATACAGTTTTTCAGGGTCTGTAAAAATATTTGAGGAACATATAGAATATAGTATTAATAAAAAAAGCTGAAAAAAATCACAAAAAAATCAGATATTTTCTATTGAAAAATATCAATGGACGATTCATGTGTGATGAATGATATGACTTGATTATTGCCATGGCACTCATCCCATTTTTGTTTCGTTCTCACTCAATGGCACGCACTTGTTTTGAGTCTTTATATCACTCTTGTTTTGCTTGTCGTTTATATCTTCTTCGTCATCTTTATCCTCTTCTTGCTCGGTCTCTTCATCTTCTTCGTTCTTTTCATTTTCTGTCTCCTCATCCATGTCTTCATCATCCTCCTCTAAAAGCTTTTTGCGTGCAAGTTGCACTGCCTCCCATTCACGGTAATGACCTTTTCTTTTTGCTTCAAAAGCTTTTCTCCTTTCTAAAATTCAAAAATCAATATTGTATTTTAAAATAAATACATTGTCTACTATATGATAAAAATCACAACAAAATTTTATTATAATAACAATAGTGTTGTTTTCTTTGTTAGTTATATGTCAGTCAGATTTTAAATCATTTACCTTTTTCTTCTGGTGTTTCTTCATCTTCTTCTTCACTTGATTCCTCAAATATTCTTGGGTTTGGATTTTTTGCTAATCTAAAATAATAAATAGTAATAATAAATTATAATTAATTATAATCATCTTTTAATGAAAACAGATTTAATATTTAATCTTAGTATTTTAAATACTGATATAACTTATTCTAATAAAACTTACTTCGATGCTACAGCGGTAGAGTCTAAAACATCATCATCATTTTTTGCACCTTCAAAGTTATAAGGAGTTTTAGGTTCTTCAATTTTCATATGTCCATAATCTTTATCGGCTGGATGCAAAGTTGCTATGATATTCATTTCATCCCATTTTGTTTCCTTTGTTGCCCTACTAAGAAGCATATTAAATATATTGCAAAATATTACAGTTTAATTGAAGAATTAATTATATCCTTTAGTAGGAATTAAAAAATAACTTGTAATTCATTAATTTTTATATCTGATAAATATTTAGATAGATTTTAATTATATATTTTTGATTTTTATCATAAAAAATGCTCCAAATTGAAAGAAAGTATGAAAAAGAATAAATGTATCAAGTAAACTAGTATTTCAGCCTTGATTAAGGCATCATAGAAATTATAATTGGATGATGTATGACTTATTTTAATGATAAACATATCAAAGCTGATACAATAGGTTCATCAATATTTAGATGCGATAAGCTGACCTATGAGGGCAATGAGTCTAACTATTAATATCCAGTGCTTAATTGTTTATAAACTACTAAACAAAGTTATACAAATTTATATATTATCCATTTATACAAAGCATGAGAAAACTATATATGCAGAGTTCTCACCTTGGTGTCTCCTGGTTGTCAAAACTACTCGATGTCTTCAGGATGCCTTTAGAGGGCCGCTTGCCAAGATTTTCAGCCATTTCTTAATTCTCGAATACACTGTACGCACAATGTTGCCTATTGTAAACTGATTGGATTTACCTGTTACATTCACATCACACGCGCGCACTCATTTTACACTATTCTTTATCGCGCGCTCTACATATACATACACCGGGAGACGAAGAGACAGCTCGTTACCAATTCCTCATCGGCCCTCGTCGCGGCATCGCAAATATATATGTAACGGGTAAGATTGCCTGTTTTTTCGTCAAGTCTTCCCTTCGAGAGAAAGTCGAAAGAGAAAAAACAGTAGTGTGTGTGTGCGGTATAGACAGTTATAAAGAAGCTATAGATATAGATAGAGTAAGAAAGAGAGGGTTCAGGGTAGAGAGAGGGGTTAGACTTTAGAGAGAATCTTTTCGTTGTGCGCTGCTGGGCTGAGTAATAGACACACACTATGCGCGCGCCCGAGACCAGAGACAAAGTAGACGAAATAGATTATAATAGAGAGGTGCGAATTAAAAGTCGATAGTCGATCGCTGGTTGACCGTCAGCGGACCCATTGTTTCGCAACGATTCTCGCGACGCGCTGCGCCTGCGAATAATATTTTTATGTCACTATCTTCGGGGAAGCGGCAAAATTAATTATATAAATCATTTTTTAAAATCAGAGCTTTTTGCTCTTTTAGCGGATTATAGTATTATCCTTTCAGCGAAACTATGACGTAATTTTATTACTTAGCATGTCAACTGTAAAATCTACTAGAATTTTATGAGTTAAATTTGCGCGGAGTTTTAACCTATATAACTGCGAGTCTCGTCTAGGAGTGCCGCACAACCAATGGCTGTCAACGTCATCTGATATCGTGCAGTCGTGTGCCAGCACTTCAATGGGATTGTTGATGTTAAAGTTCCATGTGTTTTGATTGATGTTGTTTTGTTGACAATTTTTCTATAAAAGCTTGTTTTATAATTGCTGTCAAACATGGGAAGTCTACGAGAAGTGCAAATAAGTAAGTTCATTCGTTGCATCAGCATTTCTAGCCTCCTTTATACTTTGTTTTGAATAACAAATGTTTGTTTGGGAATGGTTAATTTTGACGATATTGTTATTATAAAAAATTTAAATTGCCAATAAAACATATCTTATTTCTTTTTTTTTTTTTTTTTCTTTCATATTAATTTTAAGATTATTAGATAGTTAAGTATGTTTACAAATTTCTGTAATCACCATTCATACTTACCGCATAAAGCATTGTCATATTAATTTTTATTTATTTATTAATTTAATTAAAATAAGAGTATAACAACACTTTATTATAGTATATTTTGAAAGATAAATAATGCAATAACTACAAAACTATAAAATTAAATTATATAGTTTTTATCTATTTTATATGCTACAAAATCTAACTTCTATTAACAATATCTTATTAATTTATACATTTTCAAGATGCTCTAAGGCAAATGTTGAACTTGAATGAGCCTGAGCCCAAAGCAGAGGGTGCAATTCCAGTTTGGAAAGTTCTAATTTATGATCGCATTGGTCAAGATATTATTTCTCCATTAATTTCAATAAAAGAGCTCAGAGAACTTGGAGTAACACTTCATATGTAAGTATAAAATTATCTTAAAATTTATTTATTACAATTTTGTTATTTTGTATTAACAGTTCTTTTAAAACTTACATACATTAATATATAATACTTTAGGCAATTACACACAGACAGAGATCCTATACCAGAAGTTCCAGCAGTTTATTTTTGTGTTCCATCAGATGAAAATATTCAGCGGATTGGTCAGGATTTGCAAAATAATTTGTATGACATTTATCACATGAATTTTATATCACCGATTCCAAGGCATAAAATGGAAGATCTGGCTGCGGCTGCTTTAATGGCAGGAGCTGTCTCTAATATTCACAAGGTATTTATTAAATATTTAGACTAACCAGTGGATGAATTTTTTATTTAATTCTATAAATTTTTTGAATTTATAAAAAAAATTTATATATTTAAGAAAATTAATATAAAACTTAATAATAAGCTAAAGTGTTTTGGTTACTTTTCTTTTTTCCATTGCAGGTATTTGATCAATATCTTAATTTTATATCGTTAGAAGATGATCTTTTTATTCTACGACATCAAAATAGCGATATTATCTCTTATCATGGTAAAATTCATGAAAATAAATTATTTAATTATAAAATTAATGATGTTTTATTTAAATTTAAAATATAAATTGTATTTTACAGCCTTAAATAGAGGAGAAATGAAAGACACAGAAATGGATCAAATCATTGACATTATTGTTGACAGCCTTTTTTCAGTGTTTGTAACATTAGGAACAGTCCCAATTATCAGATGTCCTAAAGGAAATGCTGCGGAAATGGTGTCAAAAAAACTTGATAAAAAATTGAGAGACAATGTCTGGGATTCAAGAAATACATTATTCCAAGGTGAAGGAATTAGGTCTAATCATTTTAGGTAATAAAATTATTATTAAAATAACATCAGCTGGGAATGTATTGGAAACTTCACTCAAAATTACAACAAAGTTATTCCTGAGTGACACATATAACTATATCATATGTAGAAAATGATGTATATATAACAAATCCATAATCAGTTTTCAGAGACCATTGTTGATAGTACTGGACCGCAGTGTAGACATGGCAACAGTGTTTCACCATACATGGACATACCAGGCATTAGCTCATGATGTGCTGGAATTATCGCTAAATAGACTTGTTGTTGAGGAAAGTGCTGGGAAATCGCCTGCGGGTGGAGCGCGTTCTAAAACGCGTGCTTGTGAGCTTGACAGTGCTGACAAATTTTGGTCTCAGCATAAAGGCAGTCCATTCCCACGTGTTGCTGAAGCTATTCAAGAAGAGCTTGAGCAGTATAGAACTTTTGAGCAAGAAGTAAAGAAATTGAAATCATCTATGGTATGTAATAATTGTAATAATCAACAGTTTTATCGTTGTTATTATGATAAATATTATATTAGTTGCATTGTACCATATCATACAATAATCGTTGTATGTACAATTAATGTAAAAATATTTTATTATAGGGTATAGACAATGAAAGTGATGAAGCAGTATCAATGGTTTCAGATAATACAGCTAAACTAACAAGTGCTGTAAATTCTCTTCCACAATTACTGGAGATGAAACGCTTAATTGATATGCATACAACAATAGCAACTGGTAAATAAATTTAATTATTTTCTATATTTTCTTAAATTATATTATTTATTTTTTATTTGTTATTACAGGAATTTTAAATTCAATAAAGTCTCGACGTTTGGATACATTCTTTGAGCTTGAAGAAAAAATTATGAGCAAACAAACATTAGATAGAAGTATTTTAGATATTATAAATGATCCAGAATGTGGTTCACCTGAAGATAAATTACGACTTTTTATTATTTATTATCTTTGTACAAGTATTTCTGATGCAGACTATAATAAACATGAAGCAGCTCTATCTAGTATAGGCTGTGATTTAAGTCCTTTGCTTTATGTAAAAAGATGGAGGTATTTATTGAAATTAATTAAGTCATCCATGTATACTTTAATAAAAATAATTTAACATAATTATTAATTTTAGAAATTATATGAAAATGGCTGGAGTTCAAAGCAACTATGAAGGTGGTGGTACGAAAACTGTTAGTATGTTTTCTAAATTAATGAATCAAGGATCATCTTTTGTAATGGAGGGAGTAAAAAATCTCGTAGTGAAAAGACATGTTAGTAATAATTGAAGATTATTAAAAAAATCTCTATACTTTTTCTAGTAAACATAATTTTCATTTCAGAATTTACCAGTTACTAGGATAGTCGACGATCTTATAGAAATGAAACAATCTGCCCAAACTGATGACTATTCTTACTTTGATCCTAAACAGTTGAAAGCTTCAGAACACGTTCCAAAAAATCGAACAGTATTTCAAGATGCTATAGTTTTTATTGTTGGAGGTGGCAATTATATAGAATATCAAAATTTAATGGATTATGTTAAAGTAAGTACTTTTTTGAAGAAAGAGTAATAGTCTTAAGTTTTAATTATCTTAAGATTTAATTTATAAGTCTCCAATAATTTTTTTGAACTACTTTTATTGTTTTAAAAAATTTAATAATATTTTTTAGCAAAAGACTGGAGGTGGTACAAGTAAACGAATCATTTATGGTTCAACGACACTTACGAATGCTAGGCAATTCCTAAAACAGTTGTCTCTTCTGGGTCAAGAGGCACATTAATTAATTTTACAAACACACACACACACACACATAAATACACACACGCACTCAAAAATTAAATGATCGATTTTTTTTACGTGCATCGATTCTAGCATAAAAAGCATTTTTCCAATTTATTAATTTATAATATTGTTAAATATATTGCATTGCGCCATAAGTACACATTTATTATGTGCAGAATAAGATAATGTGATTTTTGAAAGTGTTTAAGAAAAAGTAAGAATTCAAAAAAATTTTTTTAATTTGTTACTTTAGTGATAAAATGTTTACATTGTAAATAATAATTATAATAACAGGTAATTAATGAGCTGCATCATTATTTTCTTTAGGAGGCAGGATTGGACGTCCTAAAATATCTATTTTCTGTTTATGACATACTGGTTCCTCATCAGAATCGGAACTACAGTCACTATCACTTGAATCTTCATACGAACCTAAACCTGGTAGAATACCTATACATTTAAGAGCCCCAGTTTGTAATTCTGAATTTTCATTATTCACACACGTTCCAACATTTTTAGTCTCTGAAGTAGTATCTAGTTTTGTCTCTGTTTTATCTCCAGTACTACTTTGTTTCACTTGTTTAGCTGATGTATTATCTGATTTTTTGCCTGCAGTATTATCCTCAGATTCTGATAATTTCCTCTTTATTCCTTGAGGAGGAGATCCTGTAGTAAATAAATATTCAATTTTAATGTCATTTTTATCAAATGGCAACTTGCTGATTGATAAATAATAAAATATTTATGATTTTTTTTCTGAAAATACTATTAAAAATTGATACAAAACTCACCATTTTCAGTTTTGGCAGGTTTCTTTACCACACCAGCTAGTAATTTCAATTGAGAATTTTTACTGAAAAATAAACAAAAGAAATTAACTATTTGTGTCCAAATATAATGATATTCAATTTATTATATTATATGGCTTAAAACTATACCATGGAGTTGTTTTATGATTGATTTGTGGTTGCTTTAATTCTTGTTTTAACCTTTCATCCAAAGATTTCTCTTGAAGAGATGCAACGGCTGCTTTGAAGTCCCTCATTTCTTTTTCTTCTTCTAAATTCTTTTTTCGTTCCTCTTCCATTTTAGTTCTATCAACTAAATCAAGAAACTCTACTTCATCATCATCAAGACCTTTAATCATATTTTCTAAGAAAAAAAGAAGAAAAAATATAAATATAAATATTACATACCTATCTTTTGTACTAGTCAATAAATTGGTATTGATTTATAATTTATATAATCAAAGTAAAATTTTTTTTAATAATTTATATTCAAAAAAATATTTAACATTCAATTTATTAAGATAAATTATTAAATAATAATTATAGACTCTCAATAATCTGAATAAGAAACAATAGATTAAGAAAATAAATAACTATTAAGGATATTATTATGAAGCTAGTTAAGGTACAAACATTTAAGTAAGGAAAAATTGGAAGAAACTAGAATAATATTGACAATTGAGGGCCTGAAAACAAAAAGGTGACATAGCCCATTCATGTCAATACAGGATATGCCTCCTTTCTATTTACAGGCCCTCAATTTTTGTAATACATAATATATAAATTTGAACATTGAATAAGGAGTAAAAGTTAAATGAGGAACAATAGAGACACAAAGTAAATGGAAAAGTGGTGATAAAAAAAGAGGAAGAAGGTGTAAAGATACCCTTTGAATGAAAACATAAAAAATATATAAGGAATTTAAACATAATAAAGAGAAAATATAATACAGGAGTAAAAAGGAAAGCAGAAATAGAGATGAAAAATAACTGTAAAAAAGAACTTTAATTTATTTGAAACATTAAGGAAAAATTAAAAAAAAATGACAAGTAGAAAATGTAAAAATGAATGAATTGAGTGAATTTGAATGTCAGTGACGTATACCATTACTGAGACAGATATAAATAGAAAATAAATAAGAAAAGCAAAGAACAAAATAAAAGAATAAATATAATTAATGGACATAAAGAGGTGTACAAAATTTTAAAATATTTCTAACTCTAATAACCCATTGTATTTACACGAAATAAAAAACGTAAAAAATCATAAATTACTGTTGTAGCTGAAATATTGATAAAATTTAACATTTTTAAGGATGTACAAAAAAGAAAAAAAAATTATTTTTCAAAAATCAACTTGTTTAGATTAAAATTTTCATAATATCGTATAAACGAAGAAAAAAAAGAGAGCAATCGGTATAACACATATGAAAACAAAGATCAATAACTTACTGAGTTTGTGGGCTTCCTCGTATTCTGCATCTCGCTTGTTTTTCTGCTCCTGCAAGCGGTCGAACAGACATCTCGGATCGTAGACTTGCTCGGGTGCGTCTGCTCACGGGAAAAATACAAAAATAAATGAATTATTGCAAAATAATAACGACACATCCGCGTAGTATAGGTGATCGATCCTAACCTATAGGCTGATCAGCTGATCGGACTTTCTCCCATTCTTCTTGGCGCAGTTTTCGCTGCTCGTTAATCTCAGCCTCGGAGATGAACCCGGAACTCATCTTCAACCTTGTCGATCAGCAAAAGGACAGCAACAACGTGTTCGTTACTGACCTCAACCTCGTGAAGTGTGATCTGCAGATCTGCGTGGGTGCGCGAAACGTCGGCGTCTCGTTGATCTTCGCGCTCGTGGTTAGTTTTTCACTGACAACTGGTTACTCGTAGATGTCATTTTTTTGGTCTGCTCGATGGATACGATGAAGTGTTGTTTGGCACAAAATTTCAATGATATTGCTGTTACAACGCATTTACTAGTACACTGTCGGAGCAGATTTTCGGCTTTGTTATTATTGCATGAGATTTGACATGACCCTGTTCCACTCTGCAATCGACTTATGGTTCACAAGTTTACAACTGCAAACTGCACTGCACTGCGTCTGCGAGACTGTGGCCTGCGAGTGGAAGGTAGCGCCACCATGGATCAAACAGGAAGAAGAGAAACTATGTAAAATGCAATATGCAAGTTACCGACATACCATCAGGTATAGCTATTATATGGGTATATTCGTCGGGTGGGAAAAAAAGATGCCATCGCGGCTCGGGGCGTAAAAAGGTGCGATTTCGGCTCGGCGCGTAAAAAGGTGCGATCTCGGCTCGGCGCGTAAGAAGGTGCCATCTCGCACGATTCGATTTTTTATTGACGTTATTACGTTAATAACGAAAACGCCCATTTTGAAAAATTCATAACTAACTTTTGCAAAAGTCCAAAGAACCTAACGAAATCAATTGGGTCGTTTTCTATAAGGTTAAAACTTTTTTTTCGCTCAATCGGAACCCAATAGATTTTGATAGAAACAAGTTACAGGGGTGCCGACATAGCGATTTTTGAAAATCGACCATTTTAAAAGAGCTGTATGTTTCCTTGTATAGTTAATGAAATCAATCGGTGGCCGGATGAAAATGAAACGCCTTTGAAGAAAATAGGCACTACCCGATCTCAATAACTATAAAACTAGAGTAACTACAGAGGTTGAAAGGAGACCCAAAAAACGAAAATATTTAGAGTCTCATTTTCCTCTGTGTAAAAATTTCATTGCGTTATTTTTATAACACAAATTTTTTTTCTAAAATTTGACAATATATAACTAAAAAATTCCTTTTTGAATAACTCAAATCGATCAAAACACGAGCCCCACAGAATTTTTCGAAAATACCCATTTTTTGACGATTTTTCGAAATTTAGCACAGTGTAGCGTGTAGCTGTCTCAATTTTGGATATCGCGGGCTAATACTGCGGCTTTCTTACTTTTTTATGTGTATTTTCACAGGAAATATCAGCGAGGAAATCGGTTGACCCCCTGCGACCGGTTATGACCGAAAAGTATAAGAACGACCCATATATATTCCTTTTAGCATTCCTTCTAAAATGCAGAGAAAATAATTTTAAGTTAATTTTTTTATAAAAACTTGTTAACTCATGTGATCTCACGTGACATCTTGAGGTGAGAAATTATTAAAAATTGTAAAATTATCTGAAACGTTTTAAAAGGTGTATTTTTGAATTCATTTGGGTGGTAAAACTGCCAATTAGGCTGCAGTTCACAGTTGTGGAATATTGCGATTTTTAATAAATTCAAGAGTTTTAAAGCTCTCTCGAGCAGAATCTCACGTAAGATTTTGACGTGAGCAATCACGTGAGATCTAACGTGAGATTTTTCAGTAGGCCAACTATTAAAATCCTGGAACAGGTGTCGGATTTTTTGGTCCGAAGAATAAGTAATGTCTTGCAACTTTAACTAAATACTCGCGATCATGTTAGTCTTAAAATTGTTATTATATATAATAATACTAATAATAAGTAATAGCTCATTTCAAAGATTATTTTTAAATAAAAGCAATTTTACACGGAAATTAATTAACAATGAAGTTAAGTTTAAAAATGTATATGAAATTGGTAGATATTTTCTTTCCTATACTTCATATTTTTTCTAAGAAATATATTTTGGAATAATTATTAGAAATCGTAGATTTTACACGTTATACTAATACAGTAAATTTTTTTATTGCTATACTATTGCATAATAAAGTAGAGCGGAAAATCCTGAAAATTGAGACTGCTTTCGCATTTATGCCTGCCTTGTGCGCCCACTACTCTAAATCTAAAATTCCGTAAAATCGCAAAAATTAAACTTAATCCACTATAAATTATTGAGAATATATGTTTTTTATGACTTTTTTATTCAAAGATAAATCCAGTATACTATTTTTATTGGAAAATGAACATCTACACATTCGCACAAATTTGTGACGGTTTTTTAATTATTTATTACTTCAAGTATTTCGTTGTCGTATAAAGCAAAAATCAATTTAGCCGTGTTTTTTAGGCACAAAACCCCCGAAAATCAATACATATGTGCAATTCTACGGAATATGGGGTCCAAAAAATTAAAAAAAAATTTGTTGGGGTACAGCTACCACACCACATTTTTTTGGTTCTTTGGGGGTTCCAGAACATGAAAAAAATCGTGAACACGCATTATCCGTTGCCAAACTTTTTTGTCGACCAAATTAATCTCACATATTTTATGCGATTTTTCCCCTCCACTTCAAACCTCTGCCATTTAGTCCAGGAACGTCCTACACAGCTTATCAAAAAAGAAATAAAAACTAGAATGAAAGAGCTTTAATTTATTTTTTTGAACGATCGAAAATGTTGATTCCTTCAAAAGTTATAGCAGTTTGAA
>UXGD01006746.1:0-12022 GCA_900474315.1 Torymus auratus
GTTAAGAAACCATGTCTTTGAAATTGGAGAAAAATTTGAACCAATGAGCTGCGTCTTAACTGTTAAGGAATATTAAGAAATATTGTTAACTATTAAGAAATATATACTTGGGGGATTTTATAGTTAAAAAAGTAGATTTTTAATATAAAGATTTTCTTTTTCCAGTGCGGTAAAAGTTAGCGGTGCAATTCCGATGAAGAATAATTTTTATGGAAAGTTCTGTCCGCGTAGCGAGTGAAAAATTGAAAAAGTATGTTTGTTACGTTTTGTCGGGACGGAGAAATTTAAATAGCTCGTAGAGACGTACTTGGAGCGAAGGTAATATGGTTCTTAAAACTAACTTTCGAACGCTGATATCGTCGTTCGGTAAACTTTGAATAATGTAATTGAATATATTATTCATTAGGCGTAGAGGAAACAACGAACTTTATTCATTTTTATGTTTTGTTTTTCTTTTCTTTTGCTCGAAAAATTCTTCCTCTTTCGCCGGCAAAACCTTACATTTTTTTCTTTTATTTTCTTGTTCTATATTTCTTCGCGCTCTCGCAACTCACTTACATTTTCGGGGTTCATTTCTTTTTTATATTCTCCACTTTTACGTGTATAAAAAAAGAAGCTGTGTTTAGTATTATACTTTACTTTGATACGTATACTTTATTTTTCATTTTACATCTCATTTATTTCGCGAATATAATTTCTCATTTATAGACGTCGCGTGCATTCGTAAACAGCTCTCCCCTTTCAAGTGGGCGAGTAAAAGCAAGATTAATTATTTGCGATTTAATTATGTACTTTTCATTACTGCGTTTCTTTACCCTTTTAGTATAACATTTTCAAGTTGCGAAATTGTTAAGGGAAATTTCAGTTCGCTTGAAACGTAAAAGAACAGCACAAAAATGTTTGCTAGAGAAGTAAACGTGAAAATCCATCAATATTTTATTATTTCCATAAGAAATTCTGTAAAAAGTGAACTTTAATTTAATGCTTCAATTTGTATTCTCTATTAAAGCTGTTCTTTTGTTACACTGAAAGGAAAATTGTCCAAATTCTAGCAAAAATTTTGTCGCTATGTAATAGCACAACCAGAATATTCGCTGAATAGAACAAAATGACATATATTTTTGCATATAAAAAAATCTATTTTCTTTTTATACTTCGAATGAATATTTACATAAATTTTGCTTCACGGCAGACGTAAAAAAAATTCCTCATCCAACCCAACCCTTTCCCAAATCATTTCTCCAACCCAACTACACACTCTCCTCCCTCTACAATATTAATCCACAAATAAAAGACACCAAAAGCCATTACTTAAAATTGTCTTTCTCTCGCCCCCGCATCAAACTTTCATTCGCACGTGTCCTTAAGCCACGCAGAGTCAGATCGACCGTTACTCACTTACCTCGACTGTGCCTTTCGCGAGCTCCACGCGGCCGTAAAAACGCCGTATACGAGCCAAAAGCTCGCGCTTTTACGACGTCCCACCGGCGCGTTAATGCAAATTTTATTTTCCGGCGCGCTGACCGGACGCGTCGCGTTTCTGCGAATGAGGGGAGTTTCTAAGAGATGTACGCTGGAGTTTTGTTAAAGATATTTTAGTTGGAAGAGTTTCGAGGAAATTTTTGGTTATTACCTGCTCTTCTATGTAAAATAAGAGATGGCTTGCGTACAAGGTTTTGGAGAGTATTTTTGTACACGATAATTAATTTTGCCATCTTTGTTTAAGGATACACGATTGTTTTCATAATTCTTACGAAATAAACAGCTAAAACATAAAGATTAAAAAACAATT
This sequence comes from Torymus auratus, assembly GCA_900474315.1. Classification (NCBI taxonomy): domain Eukaryota; kingdom Metazoa; phylum Arthropoda; class Insecta; order Hymenoptera; family Torymidae; genus Torymus; species Torymus auratus. The sequence goes on from UXGD01006746.1 coordinate 1,793, forward strand.
TTAAATCTTAATGTCATAGAAATATCTAAGTTTAACAATTAGGACAGAAATCAAACTAAACGAAGTAACTTTTAGCCACTTTATCTCGCTCACTTTGAGATAATAGATTTTCGTACAATAATCAATCCGAATCAACTCAAAGTTCAAAAAGCTGCCATCATCTTCTATAACCCAACAACCCAGCAGTTTGAAAATCAAGAACGCGTTTCGATCACCTGAAGTATAGCCATTCTCGAACGAAATCCTCTTACCCAGCTTTGCAGCGTAAAATCATCCCCGCCGAGGTTTGAATGATTCAGCTCGGGCGGCCGTTAATAATCAACGAGCCGCGATTGGAGGAACACGTCGTAAGGAAGAATAACGACGCGCGCATCTTATATGAGTACACCGTTAATGTTTGATTTCAGAGCTGAGGTTTACCTCGTCCATTTGCTATTATTGGCTGGCATTAATACAGGATTCGGTGAACAAAAATGAAGAAGAAAAAGAAGAAAAAGAAAGAAACTAATTGGAAGGTATATAATGTGTGAAAGCTTGTAGTTTTCGTTATAGAAGGGGTTTTGATTGATTGATTGATTGACCAATCAGGTCAGGAGAGGATATACTCTCGATTGGTTGATGATGATTGGGCAATCAGACTGGATCCTCTGATCGGTCGTTACTGTAATTCGATTGGCCGCCGGCGAGTTATGAAGCCAGGGGGAATGTATCGCCGAATAAAATCGCATATTCAGTGCACAATTGCATCGTATTAACTAATAAATTCAGTTGAGATATATTCTCAAGCAGTTGAACCTATTTCCGAAAAGTACTAACAATGTATTGACCACAATAACATTCTTTGTTTATACTTTCGCTACTTATATATTTTTTTTGAACATTCGTTCTGTTCTTCGTTTGACCCAGTTTCATTAAACAAGACCAAGTATAATTGGGAAAAAGCGAAAAAATACCTTTCTTATCACAGAAATGTCTAAAATTATATGTTTTTCATACCGGAGGAAGGTGTCAACATAGAACAAATGAATGTTAATAATCGTAATAGCTGTTCGAATTTGTAAAAATAAATGACAAAAGAAAAGTGAAGAAAAATCCTGTTTGAAATACTTTTACATCAAGATGCAGATGGATTCCGCATGTATATATCTTCATGCAAATGGAAAGACTGTTGAAAAACTACGTTCCTTATACATATATATACATCTTTATGGAAATGAAAGGAGCTTTTGGGAACGACGAGTGCAGCATTTCTGCGCTTAGCTTAATGGAAATGACAAATGTAAATAACTGTAAGAAAAACGTCCACAAAGAAGCTGAGCCACATCTAATCACTAACCGAACCTTCAACTAAAGATACAATAAACATTTTGACAATAACTCATTCGCCTTGTTTCGGTAACCAGCCGCTTTTCCTCGACGATATATATCCCCCAGGCAAAGAACCGCGCGCTGATGCACCAGAGACGCGTCTGTAATCGGGTCACGCGCGCCGCTCCTCTCTCTCTCCCCACCCATTCGCTATATTTTTCCTTTATATACGTATGCGCGTCCGGAGGGGTTAATTTGCCCGCGCGAGCTGCCGGCCGCGAAATCGAGTTACGCTCGATCGAATGCGAATTACCGGCGGCGGTGCGCGCTGAATTGTTACTGGCTTCCACGTCGCCTCTCGAGTTGAGTTTGTTTTTGCACTGCTGCATGTATAGTAGGTCCCTGGTGTTTGTATTTTTTTTTCTTTCGTTGTTGTTGTTGTTGTTTAAGGGTGAGTGGAAGCACTGCTTTGGATGGAAAAATATTCTTATTTTCTTTGTAAATATAAGGGAAAGAGACTTGTCGTTCTGTGAAATTGACTTTATTTAGCACTGAAAGTTATTACATTATCAATAGCTTTAACATAAAATAAATAAATAAATAAATAAACAGTAAGGTTTCTTTGTGTAGGATGTGTTTGACACGTTTAGTGAATATACACTTATTTTACTGTTCACGCAATCGTTGAAAATGTGAACGAATGTTGTGCAACAACAATTACAGTAACAAAGACAAAGTGCATTCGAACTAAACTAGTTTAAAAGTAAAAAAAAGTGTTTCAAATTTGAAACTCATGCAACTTAATAGCAGTCTTTTTTTATTGTACACACAAGAAGAACAAACGAAATAAACTGCTCGACTATAACTAGTTACTTACTCCACACCTCCTAAACACCCCTAAAAGCCTTTCAAGCGGCTCGACTCCCATTGTGTCAACATCTAATTCAAATAACACTTGTATGTAGCGCGCGCACGCAAACACCATCTAAAAACGCCTCGTCACTTCCTCCATAGCCAACTAAAAAAGAAGGAACAACCGCTCGAGCCTTTCGCAGCTAATTTTCAATTTCATTCAATAACAACTCGTTTGCGTCGTCGTCGGTCGACTATGCGCGGCTGTAATTGTTCGCCGTCGCGTAGAAGCTCGTTATCCGACGACGACGACGACGGCTCGCATAAGTATAATTGAATCGCGAGGGCGAACTTTGCTGGGTGAGAGAGGAAGGGAACTGGGTTAAATGGTGGAGCTGAGGTGGTGGATTGAGGTGAACGCGTGGGGGCGGGATATTCGTGGGTGGGATGAGAAATTTCGTTAACTAATTTCTGTAGCGGCGGAAAAATATGGGTGAGATAGTGAAAAAAGATGGGAGTTTGATCGCTGTATTCGTTGTGTGGAGCAACTGTAAGGGATACGATAAAATGGGATTATAAAGTTTGCTGGAGAATGTAAAAGTGATTGAACGCCGTTTCTGAGGCTGCAGTTTCGAAATATCAAAGTTTTGTGTCTATTCAAAATCGATGCACTTTTGAAAGAATATTCGGTGACTTATGCAAATAATGCAAACCCTGTATCCGCAATGTTTGCCGAATAATATAAGTATATTGACAATAATATATCATAAAAGTAATTCATTATAAAAATGTATCTTAAAATACTGAAAATATGTTTCTTAAAAATATATATAATAAATATGTTAAATTTTTTCCAAAATGATATCATGAGATAACATTACATTTGCTAAAAATAAATATTATACTTCTAGTATTTAAATGTCCCTTAGTAATTTATAAACATTTAATATTTGGAAGGTAACCATTCGCAATTAGATTCAATACACGCGTTTAAACGGATAGCAAAATCGTTGTTCTCATTTGCAAATACAAATCTGATATTTGCCTCTCAAAAAATTTCGCATGTTAATCGTTCCCTATTCATCGTTATCCCACGATTTGTTCTGCACTGCAAAGGATATTCCATGCATATTTATGCTCCAACTCTATCGGAATAATCCTTTTACGATCGGCATTTCCATACACTCATCCGTTATTTATTTAAATGCAAATTGTAAAGTGGCTCCCAAGCGATCGTCTTAATTGAATCTAGATTATAAACTTCTCCACAGTAACTTAAAAAGAAAAGAAAAATAATTTCCAACATCATCATTATTCTCAAGAAACTCCCACAATTCTTCATAATTTTTCGCCACGCGCACAATCGACAGCTCCTGACTATATATAAAGACCCATCCGATAGAAAACGAGCGAGTAGCGTCGCTTTAAGAGAAGAACTGCATCGATTGCCTCCTTCGCGAATCGACTCGCTCCTTCTCTTTCTCTGCATTCGACGCGCGAAATTTCCTCCGCGGCGACGGACGTAAAACTTTCGTCTCTTTATGTGCTCGAGCGCGCGCGCGACTGGACGAGTGTAGGGAGGAGGGATTCGGGTCAAGTGACAAAATAAAATAATCATTTTCGAGATGCGGCGAGGACGAGCGTTGCTTATAAAGAATTGATAATTTTTTACCCGTATATATACGTGTATTTTATATATGAGAAAGGATTTGCGGTAATTTGGGAGGTTCTGAGAAAATTGTTCCATTTTCTTCTTAATTGTTTGTTTGATATTGTTAGCCCCGCGAATGGTGTTGTAGGTATTGGTTTAAGAATATAAAGGTGGATTGATACGAAGGGTAACGTAGATTTTTATATGATAAGTCGATAATATCTTTTTATGAAAGTTGTAAACCAATTAACGATAGATAATATCTGTGGCTTCCAGGAATAACCACATATCTCCACTTTTCATGATTTTTAGAGTTAATCGAGGATTTAGTTTCGCATCGGTATTTTGTCATGTTTTATATTCATGTCTTAAAAAACGATTTTCACTTGTATTATGGTTTTTTTAGGAATACAAAAAATTTTGATTGGTGTTATACGGTTTTTCTTTTTTTTATTCTTTATTATTCACAAAGAATTCAATAACCAATATACTCTATGAGACTAGATATAGGTATATCGATACCTTGTACGAAGACTAGCACAGCTCAAAATCTCGGACGAAGAAAAGCACAACTCACAGCACGCGGACAAAGAAAAGCAAGTTGTGCTTTTCTTCGTCTGCGCACCACGAGTTGTGCTAGTGTTCGTAACGGCCTGAGTTCTGCTTTTCTTCGTACGGGGCGTCGATATATTGTCTATACACGCCGCTATTGGCTACAGAAATGGCATTAAAACGTATCTAAATATAGTGTATTCCAAAATATTCAATTGAAAAGAAATCAAGTGGAGTTATATGGTTATTCCGGCAGTTATTCTAAAAAAAGTGGAGTTATAGCGTTTTTCCTTCTGTTTATTCAAGACAACGATACACTCGTTTTAGTAGTTTCTGTCATGATTATGTGATACAGGACTGTTTGAAGATAAAAAATGAAGCAAAAACCAATTTTGAAAATACATGTCGCACTTACGTGGTTTTTCCGGGAAGCCACATAAATATTTAATGAAACCTCTCAACGAAGGAAATTCTATCATGTCATTCTTATACCAGACGAAAAAAAGTATATTAAATTCTCTTCGGCTCCTATTTAACCTGCACGTTAAAAGAACAATAGGATCGAACGGGATATACAATACCTTTCTCCTTTTCTGCGTAATAAAACCTTCCCCTTTGCCACTCGGTACATAGAATCTGCAAATCCACAGCTGTGCAACCCTTATAAAAACCATATATACGTTATCGTACAACATAAAATCGATTTTATCCAGACGACATACGCGTATATAAATCAAAACCGAATCTTTAAGAAACCAACAAATAAAACCATAAGCGACAAACCGCAGAACCGTATTTCCACACATTCTCTGTCCCCATCTCAAGATCGGCCTGTTTACTCGCTCGAGCAGCAACCGAAAGCTCCAGATCTCGTCGTATTCGACGACGCACTCGCGTATTATATATGTATATACATATATATATACACTCTAACCCACTTCACATTCAGACCTCGAAACTTCTTCCATCAGGCTCTCTCTCCCTCTCGCGGGGGGGATCATCGATTTCCTTTGTTCCTCCCTCCCTCCGCGAGCTCTCTCTCTCTCACTCGCAGTCTTTGTGCGAAAATTACGCGATTGTATCGGATCCTGCGCGCTCGCGGCCTCTTTTTTCTGGGTCAGAGGAGAGGGCGCGCCTCGTCCTGCGAACCGAAGAAGGGTTTGTAATTATTGAGGGGAGAGAGAGGGCAAGGTACCGTCTACCCTGGTATAATGTTTTATATGGATTGTGGACTTTTAAAGGCGCTTCTTTAGTTTTGGGAGTTGAAATTCACGGTTCGTTGAATTCGATATGAAGCCGCGGATATAATGTGATTTGAAATTTTGAGGTTTCTTGCCTCGCGAATGCGTTTTAACTATGTATACGACGTGAATGCAGAAAATTTCAGCTATTTCGCGAGCGAGCGTTCGGGTTCTCGGATTTGCAATTTTTAAGCGACGTTGCGGTTCTTGAATGGGTTGATAGTGTGACCTGAATGGAAAGTTATTTTAGAAATGGTGTAGTTTATATAGTGTATCTGATGAAGGGTGAGAACTCAAATTTTCAAATCATTTCTTGGCAGATGAAATAGTAAGTTCTGTTAAAGATAAGAATTCTACTTTTCAGGATTTCAAAAAGTGAAAATACAAATAAATGAATAGTCAGTAAAGCATTCGATCGGCATAGAATGTGGTAGAACAGTAGACGAGAGAAGAGAAAACTGATATAGAACATCAGTAAGTTTTTAACAATGTTCATTTATCGATGCGACGGCTCGTGGTGTTGCCATGTGTGTTTTTCATTTCAATAGGTGCACTTCAATTATCATTGAAATTGCATGTATAGCTTCTGATAATTCTCAGCCCTTCCAATGATTAATTTGTTATTATGTCAATCGACAAACTTTTAAGAAAAACTTGTCACCACTTTAAAGTATAACCGATGTCTGACCAAAATTGAATCTTTCTACTTTCAAACGTGTGGAAATAAAAAATATCCTATATAACCCATACATTGTAACATAAAATAATGAATCCCACATAATAACCACATTATAAAATCTAATCTTACTCAAACACCAAAAAACTTCACTTAGCTATATAATTACGATTCCACACCGCGCCCATCACTTCGCATTTCATCCAACCGAATTCACATATCCTCGCGATCGCGCGCGTCAAAAATCCGATTCGAAAATTTCGCATTTTCGCTCGGGCGCACAAAAAAGGGAAAAACAGCGCCGCGCGCCACATCCGCATGACAAATCAAACGCAAAGCGAACTCGGCGTACTATATATTCGCTGCAATTTTCCGAGACTTCGCTCCGTTGGAAAAATGTACATCACACACAGGAAACTTTTTTCTTGCCCGTCTCTAGAGATTCATGAGTAATGTATGAGCGATGCTGGCGTGCGACTCGCTTTGGGAATTGCGCGTTGAAAAATTTAGGCGCGCCAAGTTCGCGTTGACGATGCGAGAAGTTTTTTTTTTGTCCTCGTTGGGAGTGCAGGTGGAGGCAAGTTTTCTAGAAGTGGAATAAGGTTGTTGTCTTATGGAAAGAGAGGTTGAAAGTTCGAACTTTTGGGATTTATGGACCCGTTTTGACATCTAAGTTATGTGAATAAATATGTGAGCCATGAGGTTTTTATCTTCTAGAGAAGTAAAGGGGTAAAAAAAACAATGTTTATTAGTACAAGGTAGAACCTTGTCGGTAAATTTGAAGAATTTTCATTAAAACGCTAAAATCTTGTTTTGTCTATCAACAACTGCGCTTGAAATGAGATAAATCAAAGAATACCATACCTCACTAATAAAGCAATGGAAAATAGCAAACACTTTTACTCGATAATCCCTGCCATTAATTTTCTTATCGATCTTCATTATCGGACGACTTTTTGTCACCTTTACCATCGCACCCTTTGACGACATGTCGCCACAGTCACGATGAGACAACGCGACGAGCAGGAGAAGAAAGAAAAAAAGATCCGCGAACTAACGGCCCTTTCCCTTTAAGAAGACATTGAGCGGCGCATCCGCGCGCGCTGAATCGATGACGAGAGTGAAGGAGGGAGCGAAAGAGATGTATATAACGAGGGGGTAGTATACCTACCTATAGCGATTGTCGCGTGGGCGGATTTTTTTCTCGAGGGTAGAAGGTGTCGATGAGTTGGAGCTATTCGTTGATCGTGATGATTGAATTTTTTTTTGTGTTATGAGAATGATTTGAAAGTTACAGTAAAGGAGTAATTATTTATATCGTTGTTACGGTAATCATAAATTAATGTAAAATAGGTTTGCTGATTACCGAATGAAGGATAATTTTTCTGGTGAAAGGGATGAAGTTCAAGCCGCAGTAAAGTTAAATATAAAAAAATAGAGCAAAGGTATATTAACGAGAGTATATTTCATTAACATCATTAATAGAAAAATCCAGCTATTGAAATCTATAAAAATATCAACATATGGAAAAATTAAAATTTATAATCGAAGAAACAGAGTGTACTTGAAAAATTACCGCATAAAAAAAATTCTTTATCTGCAGAAATTCGCAATCAATCCGAAACCAACATTTACCCTTCGTCACAGAAACCAACCGTCAAAAAAGAAAAGCAAAAAGAAACGCACCATATCCACTCCGAAAAATAGAAAGACGAGTGGACACACACACACACATATATGTATATAATCGGTAAAACGAATGATTGTTTTGCCTCTGCTCTCTGTCTTTTTACGCGCGAAGGGATTTGTTTCTTCCCTCTCCCTTCCGCCCCCTTTATGACCCTTTTGTGGACGAGACTAACACACACACACATACGCGTCGGTTCGCTATTTCGGGCGCGTGGAAGAACGCGAGTCCGCCGTCTTTGTCTTCGCGCGTGTTTTTGTTTTCGAGGGGGTGGGGGAGAGAGAGCTGAGGGGATAAGGTTGCCGGCTTGTTGGGGATGAAAAATTGTTCGGTGAAAGGGAGAGGGGTTTGTTGGAGGATGAAGCGAATTTTATAGAAGTGTGTCTGTATGTTCTGGTTGCATTTGCTTCGAATGGTATTTTGATGGTATGATTGTCGTGCCGTGTATGTTTTGTAGACGGGAACGGGAGAGAATTGCTGTCTATAGAATAAAAAAAATTATTCACAATGTAGTGAAGGTATAATATTATAATATTTTGTATATATAATTGAACCTATTAGAAGTGCGACAATTCTTAGTTTTTTCAATTACGTGGGTCATAATGAGAGTGGCGTAAGTCACATGTGCAAAAACTTGAGAATTGAATGTATTTGGATTCTTTACAACTGAAACAATTATTAGCGCCGTAAAATAGGGCCATTATTGCTCTTTTTATTCAAACTAGCAAAATTCAAACGCGCTTCGTGCGTGCTATTTTCTTTTTGAGGTTATGAGCACTATTTTTCACTATAATTTAGTTTTAATTAGTTTAAATGATAATAAGATAATTAGATATGTTTCAAGCAAAAAATCCAATGTTTTTATTCTATTTTATTTAGAAATTTTGTAAATACTTAGGTTTCAACATTAAAAAACCAAATTCAAATATTTGCGCTTCTTTCAAAAATAACCAATCACATCGAGTCTTTAAATGAGCCACTACTTTCGGTTATCATTCTTTTAAGAGTAGATTATAAATAATTCAAAAAATAGCTCGTCGACATTGAATATCTCAAAACGATAAATATGTGACAAGTCACGTCTTTTAACTTACTGGAAAATAAAACATCCGATAATGCAAATTTCTGTCACTAATCACTGTTTTTCAAATACTAAAAAAAAATAATAAAAAAAAACAATATAAAATAAACAAACGTAACGGTCACCCGGCTTCGTTTAGATCCGAGAACACGACAAAAGATTCAGAGTTGCAGAATTGTATACTTTCGATTTTTTCTATCATTTTTAAACGGCATAAGGATAGGGGAGACCCGGGCAAACATAATTACTTTTAACAAATGTTAAAAAGCATTAGTGCCTTTTATCTCCTTGGAACTACCTGGACTGGACACTAAGAAAGGTTGGAAAGCTGGTGACCAAATTGATTGCCTCATCTACGAAGATATCTGACATTTGGATTTTTTAGCCAAACCACATCCATCAACTGAGCCAGTAGAATTTGTCACCATTTTGACCTGCGCCATCCAAATTCTCAGTCCATTTCTCCACCTGTGGATTATAGTTGTAATCCCGAACAGAGCAGCCCACAACTCGCCACGTCATATACGCTAAGTAATACACTGACAGAAAAACTCTAGCAAAAATTCCTGTCGCTCTCGGAATCGACCCACAAGTGGTCAAAACCCAAATATTTACCCTGATCTTTCATAAATAGTACAGTTTTACAAAAGAAAAATTATTACTCGTACTTTAAAAGATACTATACAACATAACAATTCCCCGATACAGAAAAATTCATCTTCTAATCAGCGAGAAAATAGTCGTTTTTGTAAGAGATTTTACCATGCAACATGGGAAAAATCGAAATCTTCGGCCTGTTTCTGGTCGTTTACGTTAGTGGCGCCGCCATAGGCGAGAGATGTAACAACGGCACAGCACGACTTGACGCGCCATGACTACGTGACAACGCACGATTCCCGGACGCCCGGACCCCGGTTCCCGACGAGTAGCCACCAGCTAAGTCGCGAGTTTCCCCCAGGAAATCATATCAGGCAAGTATTTATTGTTATTTATTAATAAATTTATAGGAAGAAAGTATACATTTGAATGAATTTATTCGTTGTTGAGATAGTCGCAAGTAAGCACATAACCTAAATCGCGGCATGCAAATTATTGTATACTTGTATATGTACACCCAATGGACATTGATTCGCGTGGAATGTGCATGGTATATTTCAAAATCATGCAATTCCATTGGATAAG
>UXGD01006747.1:0-12020 GCA_900474315.1 Torymus auratus
CATTTAAAATGATTCTTTTCTATATATGTAATGCAGGATGTTCTTATATTTAACATTATTCTGATGAATACTCACGCACTTTTATTCGAATTTTAAAATTCAATTGATGCGGGCATAAAGAAAATTCTTTGTATAAAAGGCATCAATGAATAATGTTACCACGAGAACACTAAACAGTAATGACAAAATATTTTAATTTTAATAAAAATCTTTTGAATTAATGCGCAAGACATAAATGTAAACAGTTTCGTTTTGCTGCTGTATTTTAATTCAGCACAAACGAATGATATTGATAAGTTTACATAAGTATAGAAAGGGAACGTCCACAATATTGAAATATAAAATTAAATTTTCATAAGCAACCGGTGCAATTCATAACATTATTGTTATTCAAAGCATGAATATACCTTTTATTATATATAGAAACAATCAATTTCCTTAATAAAAAATTAAAGAGAAAGTTTTTTGTTTTCCCATTTATTTTTCAATGTTTCCAGTCAAAAATTTGTTCCTTAATACAACCATACCAATAACATTTTCTAAAACTATATTCTCCCCATAAATATATCAATTTCAAAATCATCACCGAAAATCCCGCCACAAATTTTTTCGCCACAACCCAACACCACTCGCATCCGACATCGCACTACCTGCAACTCGAGAGAAAAGTCTCCGGCAACCGTGCGATTGGTTCATCAGCTCGCGCCTGCATAAATTAGATGCGCGGCCGCCGATAATACAATAAATTCTGTCGAATGCGTGTAAACGTCCGCGGGCTCGCGCTCGAGCCGTAAATTTCGCGTGCGCGTTAGACGATCGCATCTCGCGCGCATTTCGACGGCTTAATGAAGCCTCGCGTGTCCCGATAATCTCCCTATCGCCTGGGCCTTTATATTATTTTACGGCCCGGAGAAGCGCCGATTTTATTTCGCTGTGAAATGGCGCGAATCGAGAGGTGAGCGTATCGGAGAAATTGTTATGATTGCAGTAATAAGTGGGTAAATTTGCATAGATTAATGGGCGATGATGTCTATGAGTGCAGATTTTTACACATGTAATGAGTAAATAGCGTAGTTTACGATTACAAGCGAATGGGATTTTCGCTTTTATTTTCTTTCAATGATAAGATTTTGAATAAATTTTGTTACGTTTCTGTAGATATGTTTATTGGAAAATGAGTAAAAAGATATGGATTGAAAAACATAATTTGATATTCATTGACTCACAGGCACAGCAAAAAGCATTCCCTGAAAAATCCATTACTTTTGCATAACAACATTAAATGTAACAGATCACAATGCAAGCAAAAACTTATCTCACCGCGCCACAATAAACATAAAACACTTAGCTTCAAGTCTATCAAATAAAGAGATCTAATTCTTCCTGTGGTCTCGTGCAAAAACTCACGACAACCGGCTATTCTCTCCCTCTCACACTCGCATGCGCAATGCAAAGCGATTTTTTCTCCAGCTCGCCTCATAAATTTCGCGCGTCTATAAGCGCTGCTGCTGCTGCTGCAGTCGCCTGCCGCGCTCGGCTCGCATGCAGTGCAGAAAAATATGACAAAGTCTTTGAAAAGCGTTTTATTGCCGCGTGTATTGACCTTCTTCGCGGTTGCGCATATATCGGTCCGTTGACCGTCGCGAAAAAACGTCCGCTACTCTCTTTGTCCGTCGGCCTTTATCTTCACATATATATATGTGTATTTTTTCTCGCTTCGCTAAAGATTCATGTGAAAGGCGTCACTCGAACTTTTCGTCCATGCGTATTTCACTGCGAGCGCGGTGCACACACCCACACCCATAGGATCAAATTTTTCCTCGCTTATGCGACGCGATCAGAGGATTGAAATATGTATAAATTGCGAGGTCTATATACGCAAGATCGGGTTTTATTGCGCTGGCTTTACATAATGCATAAAAATTCGTCGCGCCTGCAACCTTTTTGCCTTTATTTCCGTGTGCGCATATATATGTAAAAATTCGCGAGGCCGTAACTCGAGGAGGGATCATTAAGCATCTTTTCTCTCTTTTCGCAAATTACGCGCGCGAATGATTTTTCGTCGTTCTTTTGGGGTAAATTATGCCGGCTGATCTGTGTGTGTGTGTCTATATACACGCGCCGCGCGCGGCTGTGATAATAACGCGGGCAAGGATTGTGAAATATGTATAACGTGCGTGAAAGTGAGAATCGACGCGGAAATGGATGTTATTTTTTCGGCGATTATGGCGAGTAATGAGCGTGGAAGTGTGAAACTTAAAGGCGGGTGCGGGTATATTGGAAATTTAAATGTTCTTGAAGGTAATTGATAAATTGAGGGCCGTCGTTGTGTATTGAATTAAGGAAAATTAGCGTAATTGTGAAGTGTGTACGTCTGAAAAATGAGAAAAGGAGTTTCATTTTTTATGAGGAAAGTAAGAGTAAAATTTTAGTATAATGATATGTTCATAACGCATTATTTAATGAGACACTAATTTATGGATACGCGATGCTAATTATCCGGCAATCAAGTGTAAAATTTTTATTTTCAACAAATAAAGCCGTAAATAACATAACTTTTGCTTTATCTTGATATTTTATTTGTATTGGTGGGCAGTTATTTTCATTATTTTCCAAATAATTAAGCAATATATCTTTGAGAATAAACAGAGTATGAGTATATATAAAACAACAGATTTCTCAGAATGTAAATTTTCTCACAGATCTCTAAATTTCATATTTTATACTTCAAATAGTGTGTATATTTTATATAACATTGAAAACAAAAAATATTAATAAAAACGTGAACTTATTCGTAAAACACCAAGTTATTTATGAAATTCCATTCTTACAAATGTTATAAAACAGTATTAAAATTGATGAGTGTGTACGTAATAAATGAATGACAGAAAAACAATCAAAGAAAATTTCTATGCATATAAACCGCCATTGTACTTAGTCACCGCATCGCTTTTCAATCGAAATCCCTCCAGCACAGCAAGAAAAAAAAGCCTATTAATAGCGAGTTTCGAAATATCCCACCCGTGACTCATAAATCAAAAATAGATCGCATCATCGCTCGCGCGATGATTAATTAGCGTGAAAAAAATCGCATGGAAATGTCATTCAATATACGAGAATAAAGAAAAAAAATTCGAAATGTAAATAATACATATTCCCAGTCATAATCGAACCGTTAGGCATTATGCAAGACAGAGACAGTCGCTGCACTGGCGCGCTCAAAATAAATAAAATTGACAAATCCCGTCATCCACGCGGAAGATTAATGCACTTTGTGGAATACTCGCGCATAATTCGCATGCAAATTATCGCCGCGCGCGTGTACGCCTATTAACTTACGGCGACGACGTTTCTTTTTTTTGTCATCGCCTCGGAATTCGCGGCGTTCGCTATTCTCTTGCCGTCTATATATACCTATATATATTATACCTGCCTCGACGCGCTATAATGCCTTTATTCGGGCCGAAAATTTTCATAATCGCCGAATCGCGCGCGCGAGAGGCGGAGTTTTACGAGTGTGTCGTAAAAGTGTATACATGCGAGAGGGCATCGATTCTATATTGATTTTTTACGGACACCACCGGGGTTTCGCGTCTAATTGACTCGCCATTATGCCCAATTGTGCTCTATTTCGGCTTTACGGCCGCTACGATTATTATAATGAATTTTTTCGATGGCCCGAAATGAGGCCACGGAACGAAAAATTGCTCCGTTATGACTGGGTCAAGTCTATGAATAGGATTACAGGATAATGGTTGTAATTTGCGACGTGCAAAAAATTATTAGTGTTGTTCGAAATAACTTTCTCGATGTAATCCACTGAATCACGAAGAATCCATACCACTTTCGTTACAACTTTCTCTCACCTTTTTAGAACCTTTTTAAATTATTATTTGCTGGTGTATAAGTTCAACACAATTGTTATAAACCAACCACAATAAATAAATTACACTTCCATCTTATAGCAACAATTCATAATATGTATAGATCGCGTACTATATAAAACCTTGGTTAGGTAACAGTTCTCCTACTTTTCATAATCCAAACTGCAAGAAAAAAAATCTTGTAGCCATTCCTCCCGACAAAATCCTCATCTACAAGAATCAGATCCCAAAAAACTATCCGCAAATAAATTAAAACCCCGCTATCACTAAACTTCATTCGTATCGCGCGAAACTAAGTCTCCGGCAATTACCATATTTATAGTCGGAGCCGCGCGCGAAAGCCACAGTCCTCTCCTCCCCCGAAAAACAAAGTATCACAGTCGCCTCAATTCGCGGCGTATATAAAATAATCCCGTGAGCGCTCTTCATTATACCTCCCCGAAGACCGCAGAAAGTCTCTCTTTCTCTCTTACGTATAATCTTACAATCTCAGCTCTCGCTCGCCACCGTTTAAATCACAATGGCCGAGCCGCGCGTGCGCAATATAAATGTGCGCAAAAACCGCAGAGCCCGCACGAAAATTTGTTGCTGGCCGCGTCGTCTCTTTGTCTCTCTCTCTTTCGCTGTCCCTCGGTTCTTCTCTTAGCCCCGTGCGCGCGCGATTTTTACGGCCAATAAAAATATTAGTAGGTAAGAGAGTGAGAGAAGACCGGCTTTTTCCGTCCAGTCCCTCCGTTCTCTCTTTACACGTGTAAACGTGTGTATAAAGCCGATTTTACAGACTTTTTTTATTGAGATTAATGCGCGCACGGGTCGCGAGGCAGAAGACCAGTCGATGGGTGTTGCGAAGTGAGCTATTTTGGGAATTCGTTACGGTTTTTTTTTTACGAATGCTTACGAGTGATTCGGTTACGAGGCGGGCTGGAATTGTTTTTGAATTTGCATATTACGGTTATGGAGTGTTAGGGTCAATTAGGAGAACAGAAGTTTCGGAGCGCTATATAGTTCGGGAATTTTATGTTCTTCTTAGAGAGGTATGGATTTGAAGGAATATTGCAATCTAGATTTCCTGGGATATATTAATAAATTGATGATAATAAGTTTATGTAATAAGTATACCTAAATCTGTTGAACATGAAATTTTAACGCAGTAGCTGACGCAATACTACGTCATTGTATTACAATATTACAGGTACAGTTACGTGAAAGTATCATTTAAATATTTTTTCGAAACCTATTTCAAATATAGCTCTAAGCATAATTTATTAACAAAAAATTACTTATTATATAGTTAAATTGACATGATTCTTTCGCAACCCCATTAAAAACTGTAATAAATTATACCTATTGTAGTATTTTGGAATCATTAAAAACTACTTTTATTACTCATAGTTAAAAATAACTCCTACGTTATAACAGCATATCCATTCCTTATTCATTCTAACGTTCGCGCGTCGCATCATCAATCCGAAACCGCAGTTATTAATCCCTTTTGTCACACCCCCGAACCATTCACTTCGCCCCTTTTCGAACATCATCTATACCGCTAACGGCGTATTTCACTTTTTCGTGATTTGTGGAATGCTCTCGTTCGTCGAATTCATCCTGTTGCCCTTCCGTTTGGTTCGCGGCGACGATGACGGCACCGCGTCCGCGAACTTTTATCGTCCTCTCGAACTCCACAAAGGATGCTAATAACGGTGAGGATCCTAATCCCGGATTTACGCGCGGAATTTCTCATATCCGCTCGCGTGCGATGACTCGTCATAACTCACGAGACCGAAAGAGAGAGAGAAAGAGAAAAAATAAATATTTGCACAAATTAATAACAAGCCGCGCGCGCAGTATGCACTTTATTGGAGTAATGTAAATTTTCAGTTTGATTCAGTGGATATTTATGAAGTTTTGACTGAATTAAAAAGTATCCACGTGCGGCTATTGTAACGCACTTCCGACCATAAATTTAACTCCCGAATTTATATCTCCGCCTATAGAGAAGACGGGACGCGCGCGCACGATGAGGTGTCGTAAAGGTGCATGAAAAATTTGTCTGCAAATATCGCGCGAACATAAATATTCCATAAACATTGCATTACTCACATAGAAGCGCGCGTTAAATTTTTCAATATCCATTCAACGTATAATTTAACGCTCTATCACGTGTATACACACACGCACGAGATAAAAGTACATTAAGTAAATCTAATTTAACAATGAAAATTCCCCGCCCGTATATATATCCTAAAATATTAATTCGCCCATCAAAAAAGTCCGCCGAAATCCCAGGCATACAGGCGCGTGTTCTCATGCGCCTCGTACATAAAACCGAAGCGCTAATTAAAAAGTAAGTAACCGCGCATTAAACGCCCGTCCTGGCGAAGAACGAAGGGGTCAGAGAGATATTGCGGTGGGGCGTGTCTCGCGATCCGCGATATACACGAGCGCGCGGGAGGCGCGCGAGAAATCCGTAAAAAGAGAGACGCGCGCAGGGGTATAGCCTTCGAAAATTACGACTTTGGGGCTTCTATGCGCGCGCATATATGAGAAATATGCGTCGCGCGCGGAGATTCACGAGTGGAATGTAATTTACGGAGTTTAGCGTATATAGGGACAAAACGGAGGCCCTCCCCGAATATATAAATGACATCAGCGCGTGGTTACGTATAAATTAGCCGTTTTCAAAAGACACGAGCGTATACCTTGACGCGCGTTATTTCGCTGTATTATGGGAGGGATGAGGCCGCCGGAGGAAAAAGAAGTATCCGTCATTCGGCAGCGCGCGATGCCTTAAAAAATTTTATTTACTGTTGCGCGCGCGCGCGCAAGTTTTCGTGGGCCCTGCGTGTTCATAAATTCATAAATATTCCCTTAAGAGGCCTTTATCGACGAGGCGGGTATTGTGCGGCTGCTAGAGGCGTTAGGGAAATCACTTCGTGTTTTTTTTGTTCTCGGGCGTCGATGTCGAATTATCACTTCGGGCGAAAATTATTGCGTAGATAAAACTTGTCAGAGTGACTAAAGTCCCTTAAATTACGTTCAATATTGCCGAGCGTTACTATTAAACAGTGCGATATATATTAGTGCTGTGTGTTATAGGTTAAATGTGTTCTGTGAACAAAAATTAGCATATTTTTTATGCGTGCGCGCTTGTAATTTAAGTTTAAGTTGTTACGAGCGTAGCGAATCAATTTTATATTACTCACTAAGCTAATAAACTCGAAGTGCGCTATATTAATGACTTATTTTGAGTTATAATATATACCTTCAGCTTGAATGAATTTTGTGACAACCTGCATTATATACTTATAGTTGTGTACCAAATTTTATTATTTGTATTATCGAAGTCTGAAATATAAGACAACTCTTCAAAGTTTTATTTATTCTCTTTCTAGAGTACATTTCAGAAAACAAATGATTTATTATTTCATTAAATACATATACTTTTGTCAATCATCATAAAACCGAAACCAAAATTGTCAATTACACCTAATTTATAACTAGAAGAGTAAAACGACAACAGATTTTCTATCGCAAATTAGGCTACACCGCAAAATTCTGCAGAATGTAACCATTCCATCCCGCTTTAAAAGAATGCGCATCGCAATTCAATAAAAGAAAAACAACGACCAACGGAGATTAGAAAATTCTAATCTCTTGACAACTGCGTCCCAATTTTCTCCTACACATTCATCTCTACGCTTATACTCCTCATACCCCTTGAGTTTAAAAAACCCACTACAAAGGGACCACCGCGACCGCACAGCTCTCCCGAAACCAGAAAATCGAGCAAAACGATACACAGAGCCGGGCGAAAAGAACGTGAAAACGAGACACGGGAAGGGTGAGAACGAAACAAGGGAGCAGCGTTCGCTCTCTCTCTCTCTTTCTTTCTCGACCAGCACACCGTCCAATTACACGACGCTCCTTTAATAATTATGCAGCGACTCTCTCTCTCGTTCTCGTAGGAGGCGAACGCGCGGCGCGTCTTTAATTTGGCTATCGGGCTCAGCGTGCGCGAACCCGCTACCAGAGAGCCGGAGAGGCGAGTTTTGCTAGAAATCACCGCCCGGGGCGCCGTACGTGGGAACGGCACGGGTGGCCCGAGAAGGAGAGAAGACTGCGCACGCGCGCGAGAAGGATTTCGGTAGTGCAAGCCTGTGAGCTGTCCTTGGCGTATCTCTAGCTGCGCTACCATCATATCGCGGATGGAAGTTGCGAGGTTCTTGCATATTCGTTGGATCGGGACGAGCGTTGTTTTTTATTTACCGGCGATTGGAGTGGGTGAGGGGAGAATTATTGATGACGCGATTAGCGGACGATTATGTCGATGGTATCGGTAGAATAGAATAAGGTAATTTCGATGAGCTGTGTATTATGGGGGCCGATTTTTCATACTCCGATTGCAATCTTAAATGGCATTTTGAGCAGTTTTTTCACCGGCTCAATATATGTATATTAATTAGGACGTCGTATATATTTTTTCCAAGTAATTTCGCTTATTCGTTTCGCTATAGAACATTCTTTCCCCGTGTCTATACAAATACAAAATGGTCCTACTAACTAGCAACAAATATATTCAATTAGAATCTCCGTCTTCTACTCCTCTATCCCAATATATACCTCTTCTCTCCTCTATACCCTCCATTCCCTCGATAGCTGCCAATTAGTTCGGCTCTCCCATATATACCTTGCAGACGAGACGTCGATGAAATGGTCCTTTCGGCCGCTCTCTATCAACCTCTGATTTATTGTATATGATATATCCTTTGAGCTGTTCACAAAGACGATTAACGACGCGCGGAGACACACCACACGTGAATAATCCGGATTCCGAGCGATGAAATTCGTTTTCGACGCCGATGAGTGAGTGTATACAGATATATACTCGACGATGATTAACCGGTTGATATGGCGAGTGGATGATTTTTGCGAGTGTTGTGGGTGGCCGCGGGCGCAGATTAATTGAACGATAATGCGCTCGCGACATCGGCTCTTATTGATAATTACGGGGTACAAGTGTTGCGGTTATCAGCGATCTTGGACGTTTGCATTAATCTTTTATCGTAGCTATGGCGCTGGAACGGAAATGCCACGATTTTGAATGATGAGAGGTGTGGCTGATTCCTAAATAGATTCATTGAATTTCAACTGCAATATATAATATGTACTATTCCTTATCTTTTTCGTTTCGAAGATAAATTCTCTGTCAGTATAAGTGTGAGTGTTACGTATATCTTACTCCAATAGTAAGTAACAGAATATGTCGAGTAACACGAATTACCGTCGATAATTCACAAACACTGAGGTGTCGAAAAGCCTTAAGAGGCCTGAAAAATTCGTGGCCGTTAATATTTTTCTTAATATAATCCGGACAAAATTTGTTGCAGCTCATTTTTCTCAACAATCAGTCGCGCACATTTCCCCAAAGCTAACTGTAAACTGCCTTCCCTCTCTCTCTCCCTCGCGACATTCACAGTTATACATCATAAGTTATTAAACCTTGCGAATCATTTGCAATAAAACTCGACACCGCCAACATCTTACTTACACCCATACACGCGTACATATATACAGTTATATATAAAAATAAACGTATTCCTTGTCAACGTGTCTCCCCGATAACGAAGATCGAGGAGCCTTGTTTTCCGATGCTCGCGCACACTCTTATATCCCGAGCGAAGCGCACGTGCGTGGGTCGGGCGTAAATAGGGATAAGAAGGGTGTGATCAGAGCGGGCATTGAGCCGGCATTTTAATGCCCGCGTAAGGAGAGGGTAAAGTACGCATGCGCACGCGATCGTCCAACAATGCCGGCGTAATGCTAAGCCAGGAAAATACTGGTAGTATAGCGTAATGCGTGTGGTTTACCGAACAGCAAGTTCCAGTGGATATTTGTATGGTGAGACTTTGACGTAGCGCGTACTTGTGTAGAGGGCGAGGTTAGGAGTATTGGTTTTGTCGTTAGGTAAATTGATTGATTTTTACACTTGAATGTGTGTATATCTAATGAATACTAAGTATACGCTAGTAGTATGCGCTACTAGTTACACGCTTTAATAATATCAAAAAGTAAATCTACATTAGGTATTGCCATTTTCAACAAAATCATTTTTAAAATTCACTTTCTAAGGGCTTTCACGCAGAAAATGGAACAACACGCAGATATAAGACTTAACACGGGTTACTATATGTATATATACAAGAAACAGATATAGGGAACAAGATTTTCTCGTATATATAAATATAGTAACCCATGTTTAATCCTATATCTGTGTGCTATCGTTATACCGTCACTACTTTTAACGGCTCTTATCGCCATTGCATAGAATATCGCAAACTCCGTTGCCCGTAACAATGGGATGAATTACCGTGAGTTATTGTAAATTATTACAAATAAATATCTTCACCGCAAGTTATCGCCTCCCCCGTAAATCTCCCGTCTCTCATAAAACACGCGCGCGTTTTCCATGCACATACTTACACACACACATCACGCACGTGCCCGCACGCGCTTTCACGTCAGGTGGAGCGCTGCTCATCCTGATAGATTTGGACTGTCAATGACTACTTTGCTCGTTTCGCCGTCGATATTTACGAGGAGTCCGCGATTTTCTGTCTCTCTTTCTCTCTTTTACGCGCTCTTGCACTGCTCTCCGTACCCGCGCGAGCACGGAATATAATGGGCAGTAAAGTCTGACAGGTTTACTGACGTTCGCCCGCTTTTCGACTCTAATTATCAGGACTCAAGGGTGAATCCGAGGCTGCAGGTTACATTCGAAATGTGTTTGTGCCTGTGTAGATCGGTGGGGAATTATGCGCGATATTGCCGTAAATCACGAGACTCTCACATTGATAATGATGCTAAATCAGATTTATACTGCGCATTATGGTAACCGAAAGTCGTGGGAAAAAAATGTGCGTTCTTGTTTAATAAAAATTTTAGAATCGCGACTATAGTTTAACAATGTATTGGGATGGCTTTTATCCCTGGTATAGAAACAAATCATTTTATTGCTATTAATTTGCCATTTTGAATACTAATTTTTAATTCAATAAAAGATGCCCAGGAAATAGATAATAAATACCCAACGTAGTATAAATAAAGAAAAATTCTCTATTTAATCCTATCTTAAAAGAATGATAGCCGGAAGTTGTGGCTCATTTAAAGACTTGATGTGATTGGTTATTTGAAAAAAGCACGAATATTTGAATTTTTTATATTCAAAATGTGCTTTACATTTGAATTTTGAAAATCAAGTATTAATAATTAATATTGAATAAAAACATTTGATTTTTTGCTTCAAACATGTATCTCATTTTACAAAAATTTTAAGCGCTGTCCGAAAACGATTGGATAAAAATTGTAAAAGTTACAGCGTTACACACACACACATACAGACACGAAAATTTTTTGCTCAAAAACGACGGATTTTTAAACATTTTTTGTTTAAAAAATTTGTTTCACCATTACAAAGCTTCCTCTTTGAAAGCAAAACAAAAGCAAAGCGCAAAGTCAAGATGCGGCGCGTGGCGGCCGCGCACGGTATAGATAGCAAAGGCGCGTCAAAAAGCACTTATCGGTGATATCTCGAAAAATATGAAGCATCGCTAAAGAAGAAAAAAGTTCCTAAATGAATAAACAAACGTTATAAAACAAGTTTCAATTTGCTGCGCAGTTTTACTTCGGAGATATGGTCTTTTAAACGATTAATTTGTTCTTATGACTTTTTATGTCCCACTTTTTCGCCCGGAAACCTTCGAGATTCGGATTCAGCAAACAAATATACGTCTAGAAAACTTTGGTTCAGGTGGGGACAAAAAGTGGCCACGAAATGTAGGTCCGGCGCCTAGAGTAATTTTACCTCCAGGAAAATCGAATTCCGTCTCTCAGACAAAATGAAAAAATAATTCAGATATTTTGCATAAATAATTTTTAGAAAATTTTTTAAATAAATAAACCTTATCAATGAATAGTTTAAAATACAGTTTATCTATCTATTATGTTATACTACATAGTCATACAGTAGTATATGAGGAAAACTCAAAAAAGTAGCACTTAATATCGGGAGTTACAAATGTTAAAAATTTTTTTTGAAGGCACACCTTCGGGACAAGTTTTATCTCATTTGATAGGTCA
>UXGD01006748.1:0-12020 GCA_900474315.1 Torymus auratus
CAATAAATAGCATGTGATAATAATACCTTAAACTTTTTAATTTGCAATTTAATAATTACTATATTACTATTTTAAATGTAATTTTCTAGATCATTTTGTATAATGTATTTATAGAAAATAAGATATACAGAAAACTGAAAATTTATATTAAAATATACATTTAAAAAAATTATTTGAAGTACTTTATCAATTCTCTTTGAGAAAGTATTCTGCTAAAGCAGTTAGCAGCAGTTTTTTATGTCCTCTAAGTAACAACGAAAATATTGTAATTAATTTTCATGAATTGCAAAGTATATAGCCTGCTTTAATAAACTAAAGCTTTGACTGAATTATTTACGTTTGTAATATAGGCTGCTTTGAAATTTTTTTATAATAATAAGAATTTCCAAAATATTTTATCAATATATCATTTTTAAGGGCTCAAGATTTTTTGTCATATACATTGCATGATAAAGAAAGAAAATTGTGACGATCTTGACTCATGAAACAAGCATATAAATAAACTAAACATACTATTAGATAAATTTTCTATAGTCACAAGGTGTCCCCAATGCAATTGAAACGACTTTAAAAAAATCCTAGCAAAAACCAGGTTCAAAAAAGTGGAGAGTCTAATATGCATCGCTTAGTGGCTACATTTATGTAAGTCCTTTTATCCCGTTTACTGGCAGCTGGAAAAAAAGACCCGGTTAAGTACGACACGAGCAGTCAGCCACAGAGCTTAAACGTGTCAACTGGTATTTATCTGCTTTGGCTTATCGTCGCATTTGCACTCACAGACCCCACAACCGTGCTAGTTCGTAACACAGATACCTATAAATTTACATACAAATGAAAAATAGTTGTCAGTGTCAGAAGAACTTTGCAAATCAAATGGATATTTATAGTAGACGTGAATATGGGGAAAACATCAATGTTTGTCCTTGAATCTAGACAACTCATATTAATAACATTCGTTTTGTTATATCTTAATGTTTGCATTTTTATAGAAAACTAGAAAGGTACATAATAAATAGCTGATTTGACATGCATAATTACCAAAACTTCTTCGAAGTGATTATAGGATTCTGGCGTTGCATTCAATAGACTTTCGCCCATCGAGTGTGCTGTTTGATGACACTGACACGTCGCGTGATAGTCCAGTGCACTCAGCGCTGCATGTATTAACGTTAAAATAACTAGAAGTCCAGCTGAAAATTACAAATAAAACATTGTTAAGCGCCATTGAGTTTGATTATTAATTGATGTTTTCACTGGCTGTAGCAGAGTCCGGAAATTACGGATCGGTGATAGCAGTTTAAAGGTCACTAAATATATTGATAGAGCAATGCAATAAAATTTTATCGGCAATAAATATTTCATCACCAGTTTAGTCTATTAAAATCCTAATAAAATAAACGTGTTTTTATCAATCTCTATAAGAGTATTATATATATATATTGTACATATCATTGCAATAGAGGTAAATTAAAAAATATTTTTCATCAATGTGATCAAAATATTTATCATTACGTATAATACAATATTAACGACATTTTTCGTAGACCTTTGTTATTTGTTATTTTAGTAATTAAAATCTCGAATATTTGTTAAAAAGAAAAGAATTCGGGAATACTACTATAAATCAATGAATACATCTCTACTAGTATTATTACTCTCTATCGCTCCGTCCTTTTCAAATCCATATAGTTTTCTCGGTATAAGCATAATTAATACCGACTAACGTTCTTTTATCTTCTCTTTTAACGCAATGAATAAATTCTTATTTTCTGTCTGAACTGTTGATTAACTCTTAATTTCAGCCGACATCTAATTAAAATGCTAAACTATAGTTTATTTCATTATTATAAATTATTCGTTTACTTTGAGCGCTGCGGGGACTTGAATTAATTATAACAGTCAAACACGTTAATTAAAAAATAATACAACTTCACGAGAATATAACGTATAATATTTTTACAACTTGCCAAAGCTTTGATTATATTACAACAACATGTTTAAAATGGAAAATCGATTGTTGGGCACTGTAAAAACTATTATAGTGTTACCGCCAATCACCACACGGGTGCAGCAGAGCGCGATTAAGAATTTGGCAATGTTCGAAACAGAGGGCTATAAGCGGCGCAGGTGCTATCTTGCTAGAGCCCTGGCGATATATAGCGTTGTATATGCATACTCGTACCGTCGAAAAAGGAGAGCCAAAGCTGGTGGGGCTTCCAGACCAGGATGCCGGCAACCGGCAGATAAAACAATCCTCGCCGCCAGCCGCTCGTCGCGGCAAGTGTCACCGACCAGCAGCGCGCTCCGAAGCTCTCCTCGTTCCTGCCAAAGACACATACACACATACATATGTATATATAGGTACACTCACGGGTTGCTGAGTGAGATTTTTACGCCCGTTAACCGAGACTGGCAAGTAACAGGGCACGTCGCGCTATACCGCTGCAATATCGTATTTCGCTATATCAATGCAAACTTTTCAATCATATTGCGCGGAGCCTGTGCGCATCGGAGTATTGACAGGAAACGCCGCCACGCAATTATTGTGCAGAGAATGTAACATTAGAGATTATGTGAGATAATGAATAAGTTAGATTAAAGTATATTTTTTAATACTTTTTTTAATATTTTTACATTTAAATTTGAGGGATTATTTTTAAAAATAATAGTTTAAAAGAATTATAGTCAAAGATTTTTCTAAAAACTTTTCTTGAATCTCGGAACTGGAGGTATTACTGTTAAAAACTGATCATGATTTGGTTTTAAATTTAATTTATATAACATCATAAGCTTTCTGTGAGTAAATTATTTATTCATAAAATCTCAATATTATGCTGATAAATAAATATATTATTATTATATTATTATTATGAATGTGTTCACTAACATTATAAATAAAATGTTCAGAAAGCTTGTTATATGGTATACCTATAGCACCGTAATCCTATGTTGGTATGGAAACGGTTCTTTTCCTCGTAATATTGAAATTTTTCAATATCGTAAAATTATCATATAAAATTTCGTATTATTTATTTTAACAATGTTTATAATTATGAATAAACACAATTTTATTTTGAATATCAAAAAGCTTTTGAAGGATGGTGGTGACCCACTACATTACCTCTTTGGTTTCTTTATACATTTTAACGATTTACTTTATGCTTTTAAGTCGGATTTTTCGTAATTTTCAGATATGCTAGCAGTACAAGCTCACAAGAAAAAAGTTGAGTAGACATAGAGCCCTGTATAAAAAAACTTGCTATCTAAGGGCCCCTTTCTTGTTAATTCTATAAAAATTCAATTCTTAGAAAAATGCATGCCTCAAAGAGTTAAAAGAATCTTTTTGATACAAACTATGAGAACCTGCCCTAAAAATATTCTTATAGAAATCCTAATATAATATAAATTAATATAAAGGAATGTAATTTTGTGCCATCGTAACATTGCCAGTATCTCTCTGGAAAGACAAATTAAGATGCCCTTAGAATCTAGTACAATAAGAGACGTGAAATCAATTATGTAAACTTACTTGATGTAACATAGTTATGTGAAACAACTGCATATTTTAGCCTCTTTGTCATATTTAATATCCAATTCCAAACTTGTCAATTTGTTCTCCAAGTGTGCACGTAAATAATATTATAGTACATCTGCTTTTAAAGCATCAAGATCTTTAATACCATAGAGAAGAAGGCAAGCGTTGCAAGCCTCCTGTCGACGCAGCGGTACGACATAATGATGAAAGGAAGCGTGATCGAGGTCTTAACTAGATTTTCTACCAAGGGAAGAAGCTTCCGATATAATTGTAAATTCGTGCTAAACGATTTCAGCACTTTAACATTCTTCCTGCATTCTAGTCGATTATTTGAGGTAATAGAAATTAATGATAGCAAGAATGTTTATATTTTGCCTTTTTATCAATAACATTAATTGAAACTGTTTTTAAAACGACAAGTAAAAAGCAAATTTTTCTAATTATTTTTCAAAAATTCACAAAAAATATACATAATACTAGAATACTAGAAATTAGTAAAAATGAATTTTGCTATCATTTCTTCAAATCTTTCTCTGTTTTAAATCTATAATATAAATAAAATACTTAGGCTATATTATTACATTGTTATTTTAATAATCCTTTATTATAAACTTCTTTTTAATATTTTATAAGATTGATTGTTGGTTTAAAATTTGAAAAAATAAAAAATTGTTTTGGCTCCGAAAGGCGTGGATATGAGAAATCATGAAAAGTAAAGACACCTGGGTTCCAAAGAAAACTGCATGCCTTGGGCTACGTGTCCTAAAATAAGTTGAATGCTTGGAACGTGCTGAGAAAGTAGTTGTCGTTCATTAATTATTACTGACATTTATACTGGCTTACAAAGTATGACGTGAAATGTTTGTGTAAGTTAAAATGTACGTACTATAAATCTCAAGTTGTGCAATATTGATTTACAGGAATTTATTTACTTCAGGAAACGAATTTTGATACGAAGACAAAATATTATTTTTATATTTATTATAAAAATAAATCGTTTACAGTTAAAGGAACTTCTCATCCGATTCTTGCAAATTAAATATACTTTATTTTAAACGTAAAGTAAAAAATTATCATTAATTTCTTACCAAGGATCTTCATGTATTTTATGTAACAGATAAGAGCTTATTAATATTATAATCCATAACTTATTATTTTTACAGTGGCGTGAGCTTTATTTAGTATACAGAATAAAATACTCATGTAATCG
This sequence comes from Torymus auratus, assembly GCA_900474315.1. Taxonomy (NCBI): domain Eukaryota; kingdom Metazoa; phylum Arthropoda; class Insecta; order Hymenoptera; family Torymidae; genus Torymus; species Torymus auratus. The sequence goes on from UXGD01006748.1 coordinate 4,746, forward strand.
ATCTTTTACGCATGAGTATAAAATTTTCTTTCACGACAGGTATAGTTTTTTGCATCATTGAGCAACCTGAAACAGCACTACCATTTTTCATGGATCGACTGATTGTGTCTTTCAGTAAACTTGTATCCTCATTTTTCACGTATATAATAGGTCTTACGATAATACGTAATATGTTCCGATGTCAAATAAAAATAATTCTCACAAAGCTGTAATGCGGTTGAGAAAAAAGCAGAATTTGTATAATATTGTTTTCTGTTAAATTAGCATTTTTATATTTTTTTTTAAATTTACTTTAGAGATGAAATTTCAATGGTGTCCAAACTGTATTATTGATATTGATAGCAGTAACAACTTTTCTAATATAAAGTCTCTAATACTCTAAATGATTCTTAAAATTTATTTTGAATTAACTATGCGAATAAATCCTTTTATAACGTAGCGGTTGTATACTATACAAGGAAAATATGGAGATGTGAGTTTCACTGCCCTTCATGCACTTATACTTATGAAATTGCTCTATTAAAGCTCTAAAAGATTGCCATGTTTTTGTTGTAAAATTTTTTTTTCTAATTTTGGTGAATGGAAGCATAATTTACATAAGTTGTATTTATGAGTTTTTTCAGATACATATATATTATCATATTGATGATGAAACCTACGAAAATCGAGCGTGTAAACGTCTTTAACACTGTTGAAATTTTTTTTTTCGAAAGTCACCTTTCACGCATGATCTTTCTCGTAAATATTTAATCATAAAGGTGATGTGGAGCTATAATTTAAATATTTTTTAAATCAACATTTAAACGTTTATTTGGAAAAAGACGGTTGTCAAGCGCTCCGTACACGTAAACACTCTATTCAGATTTTTTTTTTTTAGTTATTCTATTAGCATTTTCGTTAGCTATACTCGTTTGAAAAGTAGGTCAATTACAGATTCCTATTTACCGACAGTACGGTTTCTATTTAATTAAACAAATTCACATAATTTTTTTTGGAAAAACACGTTTGTCAAGCGCTCCGTATATGTAAATACTTTACTGAGATTTTTTTTTTATGATTCTATTGCTATTTTCGTGAGATGTGCTCGTTTGAAAAATAACGTCGGTACTCACATCCCCTTAAAACAAATGACGTATCTCTTTACATCATGGGACATTATAGTTATTGCTAATCAGACATTACACAGATTTAATTTAGCTTCACTTTATTTAATAAAAATATTTTTAATATTACTATAAATTTTTAATAACGTTAATGCCAACATAATTATTACACTATAAATTTTAAGTAATTCGACATTTTTCTGGTACACCAGAAAAATTATATGCTAAAGGTTTGTCTCGAGAACGAATTTTTAGCAATTTTGGAGAAGCCTAAATTTATTTATTTTTTTATTTTGTCATATATTTTAAATGATTTAAGCAAAAAATAATTATTTCCGTAATCTAATAATACGTAAAGTGTAGTTATATAATGTACTGAGTAGAAGAACGTTTTTCGCCCATGCGAAGCGAGAGAGAAAAGTCACATTAGCTAAAAATTTTCTTACAAACCATAGTTTCGAACCGTATTTTATACCACGAGAGCGGAATAATCATATTAAAGTTATGATTGGTTAAAGTGGTATAAAAGTTATATAACAGTGAAATGTCATTGTTAAGTAGTGTATGTATAGATAGCCGTAATATCGAACATGGGAACTAATAGTGTAATATGAACATAATAATTAACGAAACATACCTTGCACAAATCTGGACAAACAAATTGATCACCCATCCGATTTCTAAGAAGAAGATGATGGCCGAAAACGCTCTGAAAGATGAAAGAAAGATAAAACATTAAATTACTATCTAATTCGTCCTGTAGCGATTAACGTTTGTTTTTATTTAGCTGAGTAGATAATTACGGAATAAATTTAACTTTTTTTCTTACAAGACGTAAAAGCCAAGCACGTGCCCATGAAAAGCGAAGTCCGCCCCAACTCCACAAGTCACTGTAACAAAAAATCATCTTTTTCTATTTTTCAGCGACGCTCTTTGTCGCTTTCGGTATTCATGCCCTCATTTCTTTTCTAATTTTTTGTTCGTATTGTTCCCATCTGTCTATTTACCCGTATTCCCATATTCTTCTTGCTTTGTTCTGTATACACATTGTGTTGAGGTATAATGACTCCGAAAATTTGCAATGCTTATTTTTTTTTTCTTTTATCTTTTTATGTTAACTGTATATATTGTGCTGATAATTATGTTTCATGCAAATTAAAAAAAAATCCACTTTAATAATTATTCTAATAATTGTTTTTTCCAGTATTACATCAATCCTTATAGTAAGTATACCTACTATATCATGGTCAAGTAATTGGTTTATTCTTTTATTTCGTTTTTTTTTCTTATATTCTAATTATTACCACTTCAAATCCATCTTAAATATTCTAATATTTGTCCCAAAGAAAGAAGTGTGATGCGTAAGATTTTTGGTAACGATCTAATTTTTTCTCCGAAAAATGAAATTATATAATGTGGAATAAATATTATTTTGTAATTTGACGCCTTTCCTATTATTGGTTTACGCAAAAACAGCCTCTCCAATTCAGACTTGCGTTAGAAATACGATTTACAATTCGATGTCAAAAAATCTATAATAAGTTAAAAATTTAAAACGTACTTTAATAGTTTCCGCTTTGCGATGGTCCGCGGAAAATCAAAATCACCGGCGATGGGCTTGACAAGTAGTAGTTTCAATTAGCGGCTACTATTCCTTAAAGAGAAAATGTACGATAACTGAGGTGCGCGAAGTCCTAGGAATGAGCCAATCTACATCGCCATGACTCCCTTCTGCAATGACTCTATTTTCTTTCTTTTTTCTTTCCCTTTTCCATTTATATTATAAATTATACTGCCCATTATACACTCGCACGCATGCATATTTACATACACACCACACACACGCACACACAAAGAGGTCCTAAAGTGACTTTTTTTATCCGATTGGATAAAAAAATATTATATTTGCCCGGCGGGCGCATAACGCAGGCGCATAAGGATCATTATGCTAAAATTACTCTAAAATTACTCTAAAATTCCGTAAAATCACAAAAATTAAACTTAATCCACTATAAATGTGTGAATGCATATTTTTTATGACTTTTTTTATTCAGAGATAAATCCAGTATACTATTTTTATTTAAAAATGAACATCTTCTCATTCGCACAAAGTTGTGGCGGGTTTTTTTTATTATTTTTAACATGTTTTTTTTATTATTTATTACTTCAAGTATTTCGTTATCGTATATAAAGCAAAAATCAATTTAGCCGTACTTTTTAGGCACAAAAATCCCGAAAATCAATACACGAGTCACAAAAAATATGATGTGACCTCGTGTGTTTGCAGTACTTGTCTTCGGTTCGCAAAACGTACTCGCCTTCGGCTCGTGCTAGCTCGCCTTTGACTTATACTGGAAATTCCACACTCGGTCTACAAAGGCCCACTTTGCGCCCTAGGTACACAATATACTATTATGCAACATCAGCGTATTTTTTACAGACCTCTGTGATCTCATAGTCCTCGAGTTATAAATCGTATTTTACGCTTTTAGTGCGTACAGTATTACAATTTATTTAAATATTGCTCAGACTATAATCAGTTCTCCAAAGTACTTCTCATTACTTAAATTTTTCGAGCAGTGTCTTTTCAGACTGCTCGCTTTTGGAATGAGAAGTAATTACTTAAATTAAAAAGTTATCTTATCAGGCTGCTTTGCTGACTTACAAGTATTATTAATGGCTTATGAAAAAATAAAGAAACCGTATAAAAGCTATAAGAATGTGGAAAAAATTAAAAATTATGGAAAAATATTTTCATGGTTCCCTCGCCAGATTTCACAGTTTTTGATGAATTTTTTGTAATACATGCATCTTTATTTTTTTAATGAGACATTGCAATACATAGGAATCTTGCATAAATATGTCGCGTTAAACCATACATTGCACAAATTGGCTCTATGTACCGAATCTACCTTGAGTGTAATGTACTTTAAATAATATGGTGATTTTTACCTAAGTAGGGTTGGATCGTTTTCATATAGGCATATGATTACCTAAATAATAATGTCTTAATCAAATAATTTTTAAATCAGTTCATTCGTTTTAATCCACTAATTGTAACGAATAAACTAACGACTGGCTTTCTATTTAGTTTTATTAAACTGTGACATTAATTTACAATTGTTAAATATTTTTATTAATCTTTTTCAGTTTCTGCAAGTAAAGACAAAATGGTTCTATCTTCAAATAATAGTCTGCAGAACCTACAAAACTGTATGATTTTCTAATTATTGATCTTTACGATAACATCGCGTTTTAACGGGCCACCGCAATGCCCCGCTATAAGTTCAGTATAGTACCAACTGTGAGCCATTAGGACAGACAGTATTGCAGAGAAGTTTCATTGTTTCGCTCGCAAAGAGAAGCATGCAAAGGGTATCTCCGATTCGTACAAAATCCAAATGCTGGAAGTACAGAAGAGAACAAGAGACACATATATATGTATACTTACAATCCATTTAGATAATTATAAATTCCAAAGACAATAGATTTATGCTACAAAAACATTATTGAAAAATGTTAGTACTTTTTTAAAGTTGTCTTTGTCACTGTTCACTTTCTTTCTTTATTCACGCTCTTCGTTGCGTGTAAAACAGTACAATAACATTTGATTGAACTAATAATTGCCTTCAATAACAGATTAATTACTCATTGTTTTGACGAATCTATATAGAGTTAATTTTACGCAGATTTTAAAATGTCGTTTGCCAGTTTCCACTCGTCATTGATGATTTTGATCGAGTGACGTTATTGATATTGACTACAGATATACTGGTTTATTTAGCCTAACTTTAAAATAACTCAAGATATTAATATTTAATATTTTTAATTTATACGAACTATACAAAAGCGAAATGTTACTTGAAAATTATTACTATGCGAGTTTTGATTTTACCAAATGTTCTAAAAATATAAATGTCTGATAAATTTTCTAAAAAAAATTTGTCATATCATAAACCTTTATGACAAAGCTTCCTTTAGAATGAAACAAGTTAAATATTTCAATATATAATTCGTTTTAAAAATAAAACTATATATTAAGGTAAAAGAATATTATTTTAAAAAGTGAAAAGCTCTTGCAATAGAAAATCATACTAAATGATGGGCTCTTTTTCATTCTTTCCTTTAGTTACTGAATTATTTGAATAGAACAAAGCTAACGATAATGCGGCTGTCTCCGACACCTGCAAGCTGGTTAATTTACGCATTCAATGAGGGATCTTTCAATTTACAAGTGAAATGGATTTTTACGGTATAGTAACATTGAAGAGAAATATTCCTAAGGAATGGCGTGCGCAGCCACGGAAATGAAGTTTTCCAAGTTTTCCCGGCGCCGATTAGATTTGTCGCCCGTCGGGTGAAATCGTGACAAGAAGCAGTCGCAAAATCAACTTAATGAAATCATAAAAAATTACGTAAAAGTTGAAGAATGCCAATACTAAAAGCGCTATATTTTATTAGTAAATATAAGAAGTGAAATTCTTTAAAAAAATTTTCACTTTTTCAACATAATGTACGGGGTTAATCTTTCACGTTATTTAAATGTAACCTCTTACTCGTTATATATACCAACAGTTCCTTTTTACACGAGAACTTTGATTGATCATTAGAGGTATACTAGATTCCGAACGCTCTCGATACAATTTATTAGAGAAGACCCCTCACCTAAAAATTAATACAGTGACAAATAAGAATATTATAGGTATAAATGAATAATTGTTGAGCAAAGCTTTATAGAATAATATTTGTCACATATTTTACAATGTCAAAATTACAAAATAACTTGCATTTTTGAAACGTGTTTTAAAAGATTAGCCTCTGCATTTGAAAATTCTGCTAAAATTCTAAAAAGGTAGTAGTTTGATTAAATTTTTCTCTATTTTAGAGCAATTAAATATGTCCATTAAACTAGGTAATTAAGATCATAAATGAAGTATGGAATAAGAGACAGTTAGAAAAAGGCAAATCCCAGGAAACCTGAAAATAATCTTTGCTTAAAATAAAATCCTGCAATATAAATAACTTTGAGGAGGAAAGTACAATTGAATCGGAATTTTCATACGACTGCGTTACTGATTTCATGCGCGACGAATTTTCAGCGACGATTTTCCCTTCGGGCTCTCGTTTGCTCTATCCCCGAGCGAGGAAAAACCCCTTTCAAGTTCTCTCCCTATTTTCCCAGCACAAATTGGACATCAGGACCGGGAAAAGTTAGACGCGCAAGCCGTAACCGATCGTGTAACACATTTCACGCGGAGAAAGAGAGAAAAAAAGAGAGAGAGAGAGAGGGAGAGAGCCGCGGGGTTAGTCCGCTCGCTCCTTTGTTCTCTTCCTCCGTTACTCATAAAGCATTCAGAAAGGTGTGCTCTTCGGGTCGACCGCGCGAGCTTTTCCGACTGTAGTCGTCGTCGCCGTCGCTCGCTGCAACTGCTCGTCAAATCTCTCCACATAATCGGACCTGGAGACTGGGAAACGTTCGTAGACAAAGAAAGGGCCAATATTCCCGCGTGTACAGACACCACGTTATCGCTTTCGCTGTCCACGTCTGCGTAGTATATGTTATAGGTACATAAAATAATCAAAATATTCACATATATATAGGTATGTGTATCGTTTGCGCGTTTTATTCTGCGATCGCACTTGCGATCAATCTTTACATCGATCTAATATAACTGGAAAGATATATACTATGAGCGAGTGCGAAAGACGATCGAAGTTGAATTTTTTACGAGCGCGTATGGACTGGTGGCTTTTTATATCTGAAAAACGATAAGGGTGAATGCCAATGAATGGGTAGCACCCAGACCACCGTATAAAATCAATTTTATCAAGTAAAATAAATGTAAAAAACAAAAAAAATAGTTAAGGGAAGTGGTTGGAAAGAGGTTCAAAATAAGGGTGAAGCTTGCTCAAATAAGTAGAAAAGCCAATGTTTCATCTGACATTCAGTAGTAAAACTTAAAAAAAAAAATAATGTATATATACTTGCCTCTTTTGATACACGGATAAATTTTTATTTAAATGTTCATAAGGTTTGCATGAATTCATCATGCTCACATCAGTTTTATAGAATCCTTATTGATATAATAGTTAGGTAGGTATATGAGGAAATCTCAAAAAAAGTAGCACTTATCGGGAGTTACAAATGTTAAAAATTTTTTTTGAAGGCACA
>UXGD01006749.1:0-12019 GCA_900474315.1 Torymus auratus
GAGTTTCAACATTTTTTTTCTCTTTCATTTGTTTGGTGAGCCCAAGTGGGACGCACACCAATAAAAAGCTTGTGATTACAGCTTTCGATACAGATTTTTCTTTTTTGATAGTTATAGGTTTTAAAAATCGCCGGAGCCACCTTAAAGTATAGAGACGCCACCTAAACAAAAATTGAATAAAACACTAGAAGCTTTTACAATTTATAATTATCTGATACAGATTTGGAAGAGCTCATTTGATTCCGTGTTCAATTTTCAGGGGAAGGTACTAAAATTTAAAATAGAAATTTACCCAGACCTACTTAAAGAGTTGTAGCCAATCGTTTATAGGTATGTGCGTTTTGTTTTTACGAACAAATACACGTTGCCTTGCAGGTCTTGATAATTTTCCATTTTTTATATTGGTTATACCTTCCCTTGAAATTGAATAAGGAACAAAATAAGTCCTTCTAAATATATATTATGGATACTATTTGAAAAAGTTGTTTTATTGATTTTTTTTTGTAGGTGATTATATTTACTTTCAGAGAAGTTAAATCTTTTAAAATAGTACTTTTTAACACACTGTGCATAAAGTACCAATTTTACATACGTTTACAAGCATGCGCAAAATAGCACTATACGCACGGAGTGTCAATAGCATCGAAAAATGATTTTCGTTTCTTAAAGTTTCATTTATTGAATATATACCGTTACTTTATATAATTACAGTATGCGAAAAAAACATTGTGAAAAGTTTTAAAATTCATTATAATCTGAAAACTGATATGACAGGAAACGTGATTCTTAAGGTGGTTCTATGGGCAGATATAGTACTTAAAATATATAAAATATTCTACAATAAATTTTTCTCATACTGCTAAGTGAGAACCCACATAGTATCAGACACCGGTACTTGTATAGGTATCGTCAATGTAAAAACATGATGCATCAATGTTGTCAATGTTTAAAGGCTCATTTTCATCTTTATTGGATTTCATTACGAGGTATTGTGATTTGTGGATAAAATTAAACAATTTTTAAAGCCTGAAAAGTTATTACAGACAATTGTTTATCAAGTTTGACTCGAATTCGTATACTATAGATTCGTACAAAACTTGATATAAAAATTTTACGCTCTACAACTTTTGTTTGGGACTTTTTTTGATATCTCTTGTCGTTCTCGAGATATAATGGAAAAACCGTTTTAGAGATGGTTTTTTTGCCAAATTAGGGCAAAAAAACCCGGTGGTTTTGGAAGCTGCATTTTTGATCATCGTTTTTAGACGGTGTGTTTTACCAAATATCCAAAATGCAGCCATGTCCTCGGGAAGTCGATTCCAGACCTTCGTTGACTGGCCTAAATGTGGTTTGTAATATGTCAATAAATATAGTCAAGGTGTTCAAACACGTATTACATTTATTCAGAGGATATGTGTACACATATAAATACATAAATATTCTATAATAAAATCGCACGAGCTGAATACAATTTAACGAGAGAGACTTTTACTTTATTTCTCATTAGTTTTGATAGATATCTCCCTCTCTCGCGCGTCTCAGCTTTGGTCTTCACGAAGTTCGTGCTCAAAAGAGTGTGTATGTCGCTGCTCGTCGAAGACGTCAAGGATCTTCTCTTTTCGCGCGCGCATCGCGGCAGGAAAAAGGCGCGGGGCGCATCACGCGGCAATCGAAAAAACGCCGAAAACTCAGTCGTAAAAATCTCCACGGACGTGATCGTGCGTGTATATATAGGGGTAGAAAATCGCGCTTTTACAAATGCTCTCTTGCTTGTATATACACAAAGTTTCTTATGTCAAAAAGTAACATATATATACGCACGTACAATGTATAAATATCAAAAAATGAAAAACTCGGTGTATGCGTGTGTGGGTGTGTGTGTGTGTGTGCGTGCAGGTGTGTAAATAAACTGCCATGTATATATCTATATCATGTGTATTATAAAGGTAATAAAAGTTCGAGACTTTCATTTGACGACGGCAAAAAATCAGGGCGGATTAATAAAAAGTATGTATATATACTTATGTCGACGCACGCGCGCTGAAAAAGGGCGTCGCTTCGCTAAGAAGAAGATTGTGATTATCGCGATTCGCACTGGGACTGATTTAATTGGACAGCGTTCCTCGAATGCTCGCTCCTATAACTTTTGTTCAAATTTTCATATCATTTGCTTTTCATTTGTTTTTTTTAGAAAATATACAAAATTAATTACAAAAATTAAAATTTCAAAGTATTATAAAATATATCTTTACTTATGTTTTAATAATCTAATATATAATTATCAAATATAAATAAATATTTAATAAGTGCCTACATATCATTTCGTAACATATTTTTATAAATCAAATAAACGAATTAATTTTGTTTCTCGCATATTAATTATTTCAAACGAATAATATTAGAAAGCACAACAGGATTTTCAGACGTCCCAGTTTTTTAGTTATAAGAGAAAATCTCAGCTCTTATTCATTAAAAACAGAGGATATTTTCGCAAACAATGCTCCATTCCCTTATAGTTTTTCGCAACAATAATAATCGCTCTGCTTAATTCGTTAATGATCGACGCGATGTCGTTTGGCAGTCGTCCCTTAAAAATTACGTAATCGATATTTTTCGTTATAATATCATTTAGCTCGGCTCCGCGTTTTCACGCCCCAAAAAACAATCCATTTCCCCTCATCGAATATCTTAATAATCTTTCATCATTTCGAGAGCGTATCATATTTATTCATAAAATTTCTCATTTCTCCAACAATTCGTTACTTTTTTCTTTTGTTTTCACATAACTCGCTCCCCGTTAAACCAGTCGATTATTCGTCGTCTTGAATAATCGTACGTTTATATTCAAAACTAAACGATAATTTTTTAGGTTTAATAATAATATATTACTCTGTGCCGTGTATCTTACAATCAATGTAACAACAGCGTAAATATTCTACTGTCTCGTATAAGGTTCGCAACAGCCTCTGTGATTTTCTTTTTTTATCGATTTTCTCGCTTTGCTCAAACCTTAGAGTCGAAGGTTGTGCGAAATAGAATAACACTCGCGAGTCTATCAAAAAAGGTATATATTTCTAAAAAAGCGTCGGATAGAAAATGCGGGTAAAATCTATCGCAAAAAGTACAAACGGATTATCGTAGATCTAATGCTAGTTCAGTAAACTCAAACCAATATACTTCATTTTCTTTCCAACAAACGCCACGTTTCGCATGTGTGCGCGATCGCTCACGGGACATTTCGAACGAAACCGACAACTTCTTAAACTTTTTATAACAACATGTTTCCGCTTACGTATTTTTAAACTAAGTTTTCGTTCATCTGCACTAAATTTTTTTTTACATCATTATAACAATTTTTTACAACATTATACAGCTAAGGTCGGACAATTTCAAAATAATATTGTAAACTAAGGCTTTAATAATTGTGTAGTGAGATTGGGTGCTTGTGCACTAATTAATTACTAGAATGAAAAGTATAACGTTAATTACAAGCAATTCGTTAAGAAATAACTTCTATTGATAAAGTTATACCATTTTATATAATTAGCTTTTATTTTTATACCGTAGTATATAATAAATATAATTAATAATAGCCGATATCCAATAATGTGTGCCATTGCAGAGCTAAACTTTTGTGTATTATTTTTTTAATAAAAGTGCTGTGAGGTATTTGAATAGTGGACTGGTGAGCATAAAATTCCGACTCATTATTTAGATTTCGTATAATATTTTGATGCGATAGTATATATATTAACTATACCGTGATAGTTTAAAAAAAGTAAATGTTTCAGTAATGAGCGTGCACATGCTAATATTATCGAAACGATTAAAATGAACGCTAAATTTACTTCTCGCTAATTTTCTTACAATTAATTAGAAAAATAATGTTTTATTTTCATTTTTGATTATTTACGAATTTCCATCAAATAATAAATTTCAATAAAACTATAACAATCTAAAAAAAAAAATTTTAATCTACCAACAAAGCAGCCCGAAAATTTATATCGTTTACGGCCACTAAATATATATTAAATTCAAATAAAAACGACAATATTGTTTCGTAACGGAATTAAATAAATGCGATCATAAAAGTGATAGGCTTAAATTTATATAAAAATTTACAATATTTGAAAGATTACTAGTGAGATGTTGATTTATATACTTCGACGTATATCATATTATTATATACTATATGTTACAAGATGACTTTATTAATATTGGGAAGAAAAGATGCGTATCATAATATTTTGATTTATTAAAGTTGATTTTAATTTTCCAAGTCAAGCCGTCATTAAAACATTCGACCGTTGATATAAACAGCATACAAGCATGATAGACTATGTTCTCTGACTTTAAAATTGTTTATTTCTTAGTTGAATTCGAAAGAGATTTACGCGACTTGTTCTTCTGCATCAGCGCACAACGTGTATAGCAAAAATTCGTGAAATCAAACAATGCATATCTAGCCTCGAAAGTATATACAGACGCTATCAATATATACGCCCTCTCCCATATTTTCCTTCTCAATGTATTCAAAGTCGTAAAGATAAAACATTCTATTCCGTCTCCTCTCAAACAACAGCAAACTGGACGTGTTCTCTCTCTATTTATTCGGAATCGCATGAAAATCGCAATAAAATCCCCTATTCAAACACCTCATCGCACACGTACGATTTTTCTCTCTCCTTCATCCCAATGTACAATATTATATTCGCCGTGGACGAAAAGACGCAGCTCGGCCCTAAAACGCATTCTCGTCATCATCACAGAAAGCTCTCGGGAGGCCGCCGCATGTAATTCCTCTTTTCAGCCTCCCCTATACTCACGCGTATAGGGGCGCAAAAGTGTGAGTGCGCATCGCGAAAGGATGCAGTAGATTCCCTATACACCGTTACTCTCTCGGCATCCCTCACTTCTTTCTGTTCTTGGCGCTCTTCTGGAGCTTGGTGATCTTGAGGCGGCAGCTGCTGCCCCCGGCGTAGAGGACCTCGGCGCGGCCGCCCTCCTCGACGCTCGTCACCAGGGCCTTGAGGGCGCGCACGTGCACGTCCTTGGCGCTGATCTCGAGGCTGGCGCCGGCGAACCTCTCGCGCAGGCACTTGCCGACGCTCGTCGCCTGGCTCTCGCTGAGCTCGACGCCGTCGAGGCAGAGCCAGGCGAGGCCCGGCAGATTGGCGAGGAAGGCCTGCACGAGGACATGCTCGAGGCGCTGTTTCCGCGAGCCGTCCGCGATGTGGAGGCCGGAGGCGCGCACGTAGCTCAGGCCCTGGCAGCCGCGCAGCAGCTTGCCCACCTGGCGCAGCGTCTTCTCGCCCTCGTCGAGGCTCACGCGCCAGAAGTTGATGCGCAGAGACTGGAGCGCCCGGAAGTGCTGCGCCAGGCAGCTGAAGAACTGGAGGAGGATGCGGTCGTCGATGAAGAGGTGCGAGTTCGAGCCGTCGTTGCCGGAGTTGCCACCGCCGCCGCCGCTGCTGCTGCTGAGGCCGCCGATGGTGGACTTGTCCAGGGAGAGGTCGAGCTCGCTCAGGCCCGTGAAGCCAGCGAGGAAGGGCAGCAGGAGGGGCCCGCGCAGGACCAGCCTGTCGTTCACCGTTACCTGCAAACAGATTCACATTGGTTTATATTTCCGAACAATTATTTTTATCATTGTATTTATGTTTATAGGAAAGCTTTTCGTTAATGATTTTGATTAAACAACTATATAGGGAAACCACACTATATAATCTTATTGATATTCTGTGTGCATGTTTTGATAATTATAATAAACCATCCTGGTACGGTTACTTGAACGTGTTCGCTTTAACTATTATACAAGATTAATTGAGTTTATTTAAATTAGCCGTATATCTTTTACGTGTCTGATAACACTTAGTTTCGGTAATTAAATGCACATGGTAATTTGGGAAAATTTTCACAGTATAACGGTTTTTGTTAAATATACAAGTGCTGGGACAATGGGGCTATTAATTCAATAATGAAGTAAACGAATGAAGTTACGATAAAAATTTAATAAGACTGCGATTCCATAAATATGCTTTACGCAGGTGTCAAGCTTTTATCTTTTGATAGAATTATGAATTTTTCGCTAAAGTGTTTTACCAAAAAATGCAACATTTATTTGTTTTACCTTATTTACATTGTCTGATGTGTAGTTGTTATCTATGGGTATGATTTATCTTTCATTTAAATTCATGAGCTTGACACAATTTAATGTCAGTTAATCTTTTAACTTTGGATTCTGTCATGCTGGTAGAGTAATCTCAAATTATGCGAATGGCATCGTACTCTTGAAGTATCTGATATTGCTTTTCCCAAAGAGGAAGTTTTAGAATGGTGAATAAATTGCCGCGATAAAAATAAAAAGATTAAAAACATGTTTCAAGGTATTGGCGTGAATTTTTATAATAATAATTGGTTATTAATCTAATTGAATAACAGATTCAACTTCAGGAAACTAAATATAAATGATATGACAGCGGTTTTATTATTGTTAATAAATATTATATTTCATATGATGTTTTGAAGCTTATTTCCTTATACAAGTTTATTTTTATTGCTTCCGCGTACAGATTATTACTCAAAATAGTTTTATGCTATACAAACATAAAAAAACAATTCTACGGAAATCATCAAACAACTGCGTACAAAAAGAAAAAACATTCTTTTCTTAGGGACACATCTACGAGACAGATTTTTTTTAACCATTTTTCGTTTAACTAGGGTTCTTTGAACCAGTTTGAATGAAATGAAAAACGGGTGGTCAATTGGGTGGCAAGCTTTTTTTCGGATAATAACTTTATTTCTAAAGAATGATTCAAAATGACCTCCTTCAAACATAAATCATTTTGTCAGCAAGAGTAGCACCAGATGAAAAATGTTGATTCTTTCAAAAGCTACAAGAGTTCAAAGATAGGCGAAAAATACACAAGATACTGTGAAAATAGGATACAGTGGGTTTTTGCCATTTTTCAATGTAGTTACAAAAACTTGTATATTTTACACTCATCTTTGAACTGTTGAAGAAATCAACATTTATTCATCTGGTAATAAGCAAATGAAAGCTCATATTCTCAAGTATCATTTTCTTTTTTTTGGAAATGTATATGCAACTTTTTCTTTAAAAATGATTTGTTTGAAAATGAGTCACGTTTAAACCGTTAAAAAATATAAATCTAATATTAGCAAAAAAGCCTGCTACCATAGCTTCACCGTGTTTTCGATTTTTTTTTATATTCATCTCATATCATCTCGCGATAGTTCGCACAAAGCTTTACAAAACAGCAGCAGCACCCATAAAAAAAAACATTCTTTTCGCGCACGTCACTTTTGCATTATGTACTTACACCTTGCAAACGTATATATCAAGAATCCGAGGAGTAAAAACCGGTGACACGTGAGCACGAGTCGAACACTGTTACCTATCTGTCGCATACGTGAGCGAGGAAAATTTTAGGGCCTTCGCGATGTATCGTCGCGGGGAAGGGGCTATTATACTATCGGACGTGACGGCCGGTCTCTTTCTCCTTCTCCGCGGTGTTAATTGTGCGGAAGAAATTATAAAACGTCGGCGTTCCGCGCGTATTATTTGCTTACGCGCGCGTGTGTCACGCAGGTCGAGGAGATGACTGCTGCGGTGTGCGGACAATTGGTATCTTATTACTGTGACGATCAGTGTGTTTGGTCCGAAGGAGGTTTCAAATTTTCTGCTGCGCTTTCGGAGAAAGAGAAGCTGCACTTAATGCCACGCTGGGTGCTACCTTTTAGGTACGTAAATTTCATTCACGAGCATTTCTTTGTTTGATAATAGGCCAAGGTGGTTGTTAATTTGACGAATATGCAATTTGGCTCTTTTCGAGCGCAAACTCACGCAATTTTAACAATAAATGTTATCAGATTTCACGCTTATTTAAACGGTAACGATTACTTTTCGAGCATTGGGAAATTTCATAATATTAAATTTCATTCATGAGCGGTTTTTGTTTGATAGTAGGCGAAGGTGGTTGTTAATTTGACGAATATGCGATTTGCCTCTTTTGGAGCGCAAACGCGCACAATTTTAACAATAAATGTTATCAGATTTCACGTTCATTTAAACGGTGACGATCACTTTTCGAGCATTGGAAAATTTCATAATAAGATTACCTTTGTTTTGGGTACGTAATAAATGCAAATCGCAATTGAAATGTATTTCATTAAGCTTATTTGTAAATTTCGATTATTTTAATTTCAAGTAATAATTATGGTTCTGTGAACTCTTTGAATTAACACGGAAATGCCAGAGTTCATTCAATATTGTTATTGAATGATGAATGATATATACGATATTAATAATGAAGGTATGTTGATCAAAATTTCAATCTTTTTCATCATGTTACAAAATCGGTGCGAAACAAAGGCATACGAAAATTGACAGTAAAACAATATTAGTAATTATTTTAGAGACAAAAATGCGGAGAAAATTTTTAGACAGAAAATTTAATAAAAATCATTAAAATTAAAAGATATGCACCGAAGAAAAAATTTATTGATTTTATTATTTGTCAGCAAGTTTTGCTTATCTATCTGTAAATCGATAACTTTTTAATGTATTATTACAGTATTATCGTGAAGGCTGTTGGTGGACAAGTTCTAAACTACTACTGATGTGTGGGAGTTGTAAATTAACTTTTTAAACTTTGTTATTTAAATGTTGTGTCTTAGCATATATAATTTCGATAATTTACTTTATATATATATATATAGAGCCATTCATCATGAACTTATACGTTATTTCCGATGAAGTTTATTTTCTTTTGGTTACAAAATTAAGCTATAGCAATCGCAAATACCGGTTTCACTCAGATTGTGAATATTTACACAAAGTACGTGGGTTACTTTACAAATTGATATTATCAATGCAGCACGCGGAGAGTTTACTACACCTCAGCCAAATTGTTTCGAGCCTTTGTTGCTTTACCATTTACATTCGCCAACGAAGCCGAAGTTTCCTGCTTAATTTAAGCGGGAGGGATCGGCGTTAAATTCGAGTGTGAACCGCAATAAAGTGACATCCGAACGTCGAGGAGAAACCGCGCAAGGGACGCTATCGCGGGGGAGGTGTAGGTACAGGGCTCGAATTGCAAATTATGTCTCCCGCGCGTAAGTATACGAGCTCAAAACTTATAAGTAGTCGCGAAATTCGATATTCCCATGCCGCGCTCTATTTACGCGCTGTACGTAATTTTTAATGAGGTAACGGGAAATTTCGAGTTATTAGAATTAACGTTAGACCAGATTTTGTTCGATATTTGATGGAGTTGTAAAAGAGTTATTGTCACGACTCACTGCATCTTTTTTTATTATAAAAAAGTAGGCAAGATCTGGACAAACCGGACAACAGTGATATCTTATGTATTTGTGGCAATTAAATTCCGTTTTGGTAATATACCGTTTTGTCCGGCGATTTTTAAGACTCGTCGAAGCAAAGTGTCCTTTTTGTTCAATATTGTTTGTATTATTATTAAAATTTATATATGTATATATGATTGCTATATTTATTATAATAAACAAAAGTAAAATATATATAAATGAAGACTCTAATAGCATCAACCTTTAATGTATTTCAAAAAATGAAACTATAATGGCCATGCATGCTGCCGAGTGGTTAGTGTCAGATGAAATAGAATACTCAACAAATTTGGGAGGATCTTTTTCTCATTTTTTTCTACTATAGTTAGTAGAATGAAAGAATTTAAAATCCTCAAAGAAAACTAAGGTTTTTCGTCCAGACGACTGAAGTAGATTAATCAGTGATGCTGTAGTAGCCTCCGTCAGACGCCTACTGCAAGATGTCCTGCGGCTAAGATAATATTATAATATGAAGAGTAACTTTCTCATAGTGAGAAAGTCTCTCAGCTTTCTTTGAGGATTCTCAATTTTTCGAGTCTGTGAATTATAGTGGAAAAAAATTAAGAAAAAGATCCTCTCACATTTTTTAGTGTTCTATTCCATCTGACGTCTAACCTCTCGGCCATTAGTTTCATTTTTGAAACACAAAGAAGTAAAATAAATTTAAAGTTATTTACATTTTCCTCATTTTACATATTATTATTTACTTTTTCTTATTATCAGTTTTTCCCCGGGTTTCCCCTATTACTTTTGACTCGAAAATTAAACTCTTTTTGATGTCTTTCCGATAACGATTTTGCTTGTTGTAAATTAACTTAGAAAGCTTAACAAGTTGTGATTATGATAAACGAACAACGATTCTAGATACATTTGGCGGTAATGAACGAAACTCACAGTTTTCCTGCGAAATTAATAGAAGTTTGTACCGAATTTGAAAAATATTTGTTACCGTTGACAGTGTAAGAGTAGTCTTTCAAATAACACGTTCTTGTATAGACACATTCGTATCAAAGTATAACTGGGGATTTCGTATAGAGTCAGAAAAGCTTTCCTCTTATAGACAATCGAACAGAGGAACTTAAGTGATGAGATTTTAATTTGAAAATTTGTTTAAAAAATTTATCAACATTTGGGTTGTAAAATATATCTTACTTTTATAATAAGACGTCTACCAACACCAGAACTACACGACTATTTCGTAAGTAAAAATTATTTCTTACACTAATCCAATTCCACTACGACCCATCAGTACGAATAGTAGGTAGGTCTGCTATCTAACATTAGAGTACCTATAGATTTCGTTTGAAAAATCGAGACATTACAGTATCATATACTACTTATTAAAAATGTTACTCTAAAAATATTCACTATATTTATACAAGGATTCCATTTTTTCTAAAAAAAAAAGTATTCTGGACCAACCAAAACGGCTTATTCGAGCTAAAGTGATTTAGCCCCTACACTTTGCACCTACTCATTCGAAGTCTCCTCTCAGACTAT
The DNA here is from genome assembly GCA_900474315.1 of Torymus auratus. Lineage (NCBI taxonomy): Eukaryota > Metazoa > Arthropoda > Insecta > Hymenoptera > Torymidae > Torymus > Torymus auratus. The sequence goes on from UXGD01006749.1 coordinate 10,888, forward strand.
CATCAAAGATACTATATACTCTGAAAATACATTACTACACTATAACGCACTTAGCCTGCATATTGCCACATATATAGCATGTATATACTCACTTGAAAGCCGGCCAGCCTGAGGAAGACAACGTCGGGACAGGCGGGCGGCGCTGCGGCCCTGAGCAACTCGGCGCCTGCATCGTCCCGGCGGCCCAGCCGCGATAGCGGGCCCTCGTGTACGGCCAGGTGCAGCCGGGCGTTGCACAGGCTCAGCTCGCGTACGCTCGTGCAGCGTAGCAGCTCCGAGAAGACAGACAGCGTTTCTGATTCCTGTGGAAAAAGCGTCGTATGAGCGTTGATTGCGGTTTGAAGATTTTTTGACAAATTTTTTATTTATTTGGAATTGAAGGGTATACATGGGGATTTTGAAAATGTGGATATGAATTTCTGAAATTAAAATTGAAATAGGTTAACGTATATTGAAATATGCGTAATCACGGATCTTAATACTGATCAATTAGTGGCTAGAACCATTTCTTTTTCATGTAAAAAATGTAGAAATAAGTGAATTTTGATATTTTTTTTGTTTTTTACGAAAACAATATTAAAATTTTAGTTTAAAATCACAAAATAAGCTTGTAAGCATAATTTAATTAAAAAAGACTTGTTTTAAAACACTTAGGAGGGTTAATTAATGATCACTCCAAATATCGCATAGACCAATTTATTATTGATCACGGTAGTACCCAAATAATGATCAATCGTCTGGAAGACTGGAAGCAAATTGCATTTAATAAATAGTTTTATTTACATTTCATTAAGTAAAAGACTTAAATTGAGGATCCTGCAATAGGTATCAAAATTCTTCAAGTCATCTGAAGCATATATGAGGAAATACGCCAAACCGTCACACTTTTTGTGTCACAAAACTGGCAAAAATTTTGTTTAGGAGCACACCTTTCGGACACATTTATTCTCATTCTTTATACCTTATATTGTGCGAGAAAACAGTTGAAGAGTGAAAATTAACTAATAGCAAGTTATTAAAGGTCAAAACAAATATTCTACAAAAAAGTGAATACAGTACACTGAAAAAAAAATTTATTAGTATTAAAGAAATATTTATTTGAATAGTAGCAAAGAAATATTTTTTTGAAACA
>UXGD01006750.1:0-12018 GCA_900474315.1 Torymus auratus
CTTATATTCATGTTTATAGAGAGATTTAAAAAAGTCGAAAATTTTACTATTACAAAGCTTCCTCTAGGAGGAAGCAATACGTTTTGCAAGTTAAGTATTATGAATATATGTCCGTTCCAAGGAGCAAGCGATCACGAAATTTCATCATTTTGTAGAAAAGAGTGAGCATAGAGACAAATCACTTGTATATTCTTACTCAAGGTTACTTTTCAAATCAAAAATCAATATTGCTATTATTGATTGGTGTATTTGTTTTTTTACTCTCATTCTATATTATGGCACAAGATAAAATTCGTTTTTTTTTATAATTCAAACATATTCACAGTTCTAAATTTGTTACTGCTCAACGTGCCTTGCCAAGCATGCAAAGTATTCTTAAAGAAATTGAGTCTTCACTCTTCGGCCCACAACTGTTGGTTACAAAAGTTTTAGCTGGACTTTTGTGTTCAAATTTACTCATTGATAGGTATATACCAAAACGATGAGGCCTTCGACAATTCCTATACAATTCCTATACAATTTTGCATTTTTTAGGATCACAGAACTAAGGTATATAAGTATAATTTTTACTAAATGTAGTAGTGCTTAATAACATTACTTACTACGAGAGGCTCAGAGATCCAGATCACGGATTCGACTGAAACTTTGGCATATATTTTTGGATATAGAAATATGAACAAAGCTGCTATATTAGACCCCAACGCATAAAGAAACTAAAGTTTTGAAGTTGATAAGATTTTTAATCAAAATCACTTTTAGCTTTATTTTGGAAATAGTCTTTAAAAAACCATTTTCTTAAAACGGTAATTATTTAACTTTAGAAAGTCTTAAATATTATTTCAAGTAAAGAAAATGAAACTAGAGAAAACGAGCTTTAATTTGCTTTTTTAAGAATTAAAAAATGTCGATTTCTTCAAATGTTATGAACGTTTGAAATTGAGCATCGAAAATGCACTGTTTAATCCACAAAATTCACTGTTCGACTGTACTTTCGATGCTCAATTTCAAACGTTCATAACTTCGGAAGAAATCAAAATTTTTTAATCCTTAAAAAAGGCAATTGAAGCTCTTTTCTCTAGTTTTATTTTCTCTACTTGAAATGATATTTAAGACTTTCTAAAGTTAGAGCTAAAGTTGAGCATTAGGTTTATAGAAAACGACACTCAACATATTTTTGGGATTTTCGATTAATATTATACACAAAATGTTTGCATTAAAAAATGATATTCGTATTATTCGTTAAATTAAAACCACAAGAAAAATCGGTACTTATCTTGTTCTTTAAATGAAATATTGTTTTGACGTGTCAACATTGCTCTTAGTTTTTTCTCGCCATTTAAGCAAGACAATTGGAAAACGCCCGCAACAAAGTGGGAAGAAAATTACCTTATGGTTTGTATTATTATATTTTACGATGCTTACTGTTCTAACCGAAGAATGTACACCACACCATAATTACCGTGTCATCTGATCATTTCTCTCGCTTCTCTTAAACCATCTATCTTGGCTTCCTCTTTTCGCTCTCAGTATAATTTTATTCCCTTTTCTTTATTCTATTCCTTCAAGTTTTATATAATTAATTACTTATGTACAATTTTTACCGAATGTACTTTTAACGTTACAGTCTAAATTTACTTTCACAAAATGTTCTAGTTTAAAGTAGATTTAGAATGACAAAAAAAACTGAAAACGTCATATTAAACATAGTTGACTACGAGATTTTCTTTCATAGTATAATCATAATTACCTTCTAAATTTGAATAAGTTAAATACATGGATTTATATCATAAATTAGTGCATAGTCGTGAACTTTTTCAAATATGTGACAACTAAAGTACGTAATCTCGAAAATGTTACGGCTACGAATATCGCCTGCTGTTTTGAAAACAAGACAGTATCTTGTATTATTAACAAGAATTAAACCATTTTTTAATCAATACCGTTTATTAAGTAAATAATATTTATAATTTATATTTTTTAACAGTATATACAAAATATTAAACATTCAAAAGAGTCGCAGAAAAAAATTTCTGAAAACCAATTTATTCATGGTATTATTTAAAATTTTTCAAATATATCAGTAATTATAAAACGATATAAGAATACAACTGTAAAATTCACTGAAAATTAGGATCATTTGGTGTTATAGGTTCAATTTTGTCAGGAATCCACGAGTGACTTATGACTCAATTGGAGTAAGACTGAAAAATCTCTTCAAGAGGTTTATTATATCCTTTCAACATCAGGTGGTAAACATTTATAAAAAGTATTTTCCCATTTCAGTACTCAGATATTCAAAACGTGAACGACACCGTTTGATCCAAGCACCAAGCAGAATTTCTACCCTATATTATGGCATCGTCCTGTCACTTTTTTAAATTATCGGAATACTAATAATCGAAAGACTCATCGGCGAGGGCCAGTGGAATACGTAAACGGGGAAGCGAGGTGAAGAACGAGCCAGAGGTTCAGAAGAGAATCTCAAGCGTTTATAGGTAGCGAGCACATCCAGTAGCAGGGTCACAGCCTCACGGGGTCTGCACACACCCATGTAACGCGAGTTTTAATAAGCATTAAATTAAATTTTATTGACTGGATGATTTATAAGTATTTATTTATCAAACCATTCAAATAGCTGTATACAATGGTAAGCATTTTTCACTTCACCTCCTCTGGAGACGACAAAACTAAAAGAATCAAATGGATAAACGAACTCGAAAGATGTGCGTATTCGAACTGTAAATTTCTTCGAGACAAACTTTGTTGAGCGTGTTAAATTGGGTATCGCGAGGCTAGAAACCACAGTTCATCAGCGAGATTTAACATAGCTGAGGATTATTACAGCCTGCTCGAGCTGCTATAGCAGTCTTTTCACTCTATCTTTTTGTTTTGTTCTGTGGTTTCCTTATAACTGATCTGTATTTTTTTAATCTGTTTTCTACACGATTATTATTATAATACTTCAGTTATAACTGTTTATTTCGATAAATAAGTTTTAGAATCTTCTTTGAAAAAAAAAATGACGCTAACTATTTAATATCTATACGTAATTTCTCAAAATTTGAGTTCTCTTACCGTATTATTGAATACTTTTTGAAAAAACTAATTACGCATTAACGTACTTACAGTGTAATTTGATTATGAGTTCATCATTTAGTCTCGGTACTGTTTTCGTTAACTATACATATACAGTCGATAAGAGTGGCGATGTAAATTAAAACCTCATACAAAATAATTATTGAACTTGCTTGTATAGAAAGGGAGATAAAAAGGCAAATTAATGCCAGATATATTTGTCCGACTCAAAATGATAGAATAAGCATTTATTTTTATTAATTGATCAATAAATAATTATTCTTATAATCCTTTCAATCTAATTGTCTACATTTGTACGGATTACAATTCTTTCCGCCAATACGATTGCATTTTAATAGTTAAAAATGTCCCTCACTTTCTCTCGCTGGAAATTCATGGATATAATGTCTCATTTACTGAATTGACACGTTGAAAAGAAATAATATTGTGTCCGAGGGGTCAACCGATAATACCATTAATTTATGTTCTCTATTCTTGGACTAAGTGACAATTTCTATTGAAAAAATCTCATGCATTTCAGTTGCCAATTAAGGGTAATTAAACAGAAATAAGTTTCAATAGTGGACGATATTTTTACGCTTTGTTTGCAAATTATTCTCTAAGGCGAGAAACATTGTGTTTAAAAAGTCCAAAAACAACAGCAACAACGAACTGAAATAACGAAACGAAGGGTCATCGCCACTGCTCATACGCCTATGAATTTTCCGATATAGTATCGTGCCGTAAACTTTCACTACCAGTTTTATCGATATAACTTGTGAGAAAAGCCAACTCAAATCCAAAATAAATCTCCACGACGCGGTTCAATCAGTGAATTTCTGGAATAAAGCAAGCAAGCAGGCGTACGCCGCCAAGTGTTCGCCCCCGCATCGACTATCGCTCCACGCGTGTGTGGGTGAATACTTAAATGTGTGTGCGCACGTGTGTATGTGTGTGTATCTATTTCCCCAGCGTTGCCAGGCGGTTTACGATCATCCCGCTCTTCTCCCTTTCCCATCAGCTAACCCGTTTCTCCGCAGTGAGGACGGCCTTAAAATCACCAGGCATCAATTTAACCCCTCCGTAACCATCCCTGGACCACACTCTTACTTTCTCCGTCACCGTAACGAGTCCTTACTAATCGCGCTCGCTCGCTTTACTCCGTAGCTATTTTTAACTGAGAAATTGAATCTTTTTATTTAATTAGCTGCGTTTAACGCGCTTCGTGCGTATTATTTATTTATGGAGGTTATGAACCAGGGTTGCAGATTTTGCACTTGTTGCATCCTAATTCCGACGTGTTTTCGGACTTGACTGACCTCAATTCCGAAATTACGTCGGAATTTCGGACTTGTTAAGGAATTTCGTGTCTCAGGGAATTGAGGACTCGCAACCCTGTTATGAACATAATTAAATTAGTTTCAATTTAAAAGTTCTTATAAATTAGTTTAAACTATACCATAATAACGTAAGCTTGATAAATAAAATAATGAAATTTTTCTTATACTATTTTAATTATTCAGTTTTAAATACTCAAACTCAAGAATTAAATCTTCAAAATTCAAACATATTAGATTTTAGCGCTTATTTCTCTGCAGACCAATCAAATGAGCTAACAACAACCTATCAAAACAGTCTTGTTAATGACAACTAATTCGTGAAACGAATGACTGAACGTGAAGTGATATATCTCAGCATTCAATGTAGCGAAAGTGTTCATTACTGTAACAATTCGATTGGTTTGTAAAATTATAAAAAATAAATGTTATATTTGATATTACATAGATAATAGGTTATAGTGAAATTAATCATTCACAAGTAAATTTTATCGTTGTAGCTTAAGTTGCATTTAAGTATTCACAAGCAAATTTAATGATATACCAATCATAATTCTCTTATCTTTTCATTAAGTGTCGAGTTGTTTAAATGTTTCTTGTATCATATATTGAAAAAAAGAAACATTTATTCCTATTACAATGTTTATTCTGTATTTACTAAAAATATAACTACTTATACTTTAGCTGTCCAAAATCTGTCGGTATAATTGCGTGCAGTAAGTGAAGAAAGTTTCTAATTTACAATATAGTATACAACTTTTAACTAAAACATTTCAGCCCTGTATTACCGGCTAAGTAAAATAGAGCTGATAAATTCGCACTGGGTACCCAAATATTTTGCTAAAAATACTTTTATAACCTTCGTGACATCATCCCGACTTGCGACACCCACAGCATGAATCACGCGACGCGACCAAGCGGCGTGCACTTCAAATTTTGACGGGAACTGTAAATTTCACTATGAAATGCTCCAGCGAAAAATAACCCTCAACTGGATTCTGGACGTCTAGACAGTATAGGCAATATTGATCTCGCATTTTCAATTCACGGCTTTGAAAATTGGCGGCCTTGCGTGCTTCGCTAAAGAGAAGAGAGAAAATTCGCAAGTATATTACGACACGAGGGACGGAGTATTTTCGCGCGCATGCAGGAGCCTTCCAGTATGCGGTGGCTTGGATTTTACGAGCGCGTGCATGCGTCTCTACATATATATGTGTGCGCGAATATACTATATATATGCATGTCGGCTTCCCTGCCGGTTGATACGTACTTATAAATAGCAATTAATGTGCTCAAAAAAATATCTTGATGCATTGTTTTTTAAACTCTTTTATTGATTAACCTCATGGTAATTAATTTTACTAAACTATTCCAACTTGATAAAATCTTGTTAAAAAATGGATATGCAAGTACTTAATAATGCGGCATGAATTATAGTGTTAGAAGCAAAGAACTGATGCGCGTATACATTTATATTTTTATTCATTTTTAAATTGCTTTTAATTTTTTCAATTCTTCTTAAATTTAATTCTCTGCTGATCAATGTTAAACCATTGTTTCCACTTTACAGATCTCCAAATACTTGTTTCACATTTATCTCTGTTATTTAGATAAAAGTATTATGAGAATTATACTTTTAAAAAAGATGTGAATAACAGTTTGTATTATTCACTTGATAATATTGAATAAGTAACTACATTCCTATTGAAGCATTATTATATATCTAAAACTGTCATTATAGGATTTTTAATTAATCGTTTCATCCCGTACTTTCCAATTAGGGATGATTTTCCAAATGTACACACAAACTCATCCGTTGACTTACGATAGCTGATATCCTATAACCAAGAACAACAGTCGCCCCCTGTTTGGTACCACTGTTACCATTTCTCTCACAATTTCTCGGAGTACCAGTGCTTATGGTCAAAATACGAGATAACAGCTATCTCGTATTGTAGTAGCACGAGCTCTTCTTAATTCGGTAGAGCTGCTACTCTAAGCACACTGTACGAAGCTGTACCTACTAAGTACAGTAGTGTTCCCAAGATTACGTCAGTGCAGTAGAAGGAATTCTCAGTCTATCCCAGTACTAGTCACACCGATCTCTGTTTAATTTAAATGAATAATTTCAAAGTGAATATTTATTTGTTAAAATAAAGTCGTTATCGCCACTGGTTTGTTACAAAAGTTTAGGTATGAAAGGTCATGAGTGTTCGAATCCGTTTCACAATGCTTGGTGCGAGACTTTCCCGGAGAACCATAATATACCCTTTTTTACGTCGCGTTGCACATTCTTATCGGCTCTCTTTCTATGTTCTCGTATCGTGCCACGGAGAAACTGCCGAATTGTGCATCATGCGACTTGGAAACTTTACCATTAGGCATATATTTTTTATTATCACGTATCACTTCCTCGATTTTTAGCACGAAACAAAATAAATTAATTCTATAGTAGATGTCACTGTATATGCCAATTGTACATGCCAGCAAAGTCGTATTTACACGCCGTTACCCTGCAACAAACGTGTTAATTATTGATAAGACTGGAGTGTATACAATTAGAAGAATAGATATGTGTAATGATATTAATAATATATTGTTTCAGTATCATCAAGCCTTTACATAATCATTCGGTTGAGTAGTGAACGTATTAATTCCTGAATGCACTAGATTTTAACTCGAAATTTAAGCCTGTATATTTCCATGAAAGCGGCCAAATTTTTTCATGAAAATTACCTGGATGAGGGTTTCTGAATCAGCCACGTACAATCGTTTAAAAAGTTGTTTAATTTTATATTTTTGCGATTTTAATAAAAAAATTTCATGTTTTTACTTCACCTTTTTTGAAACCTTTAATATCACCTACGTAACTCTTTACTTCCTATATAGTTGGAACCCATGTTAAACGGACACCCAAGACCTGTACTGAAAATATATCTGGATAGTTTATTTTTTTACAATATGGCGGATCCAAGATGGCGTCGGCACTGCAGTTCTTATTTACTAATTACCATCTAAGTCTAACTCACACAGTTTTCCTTAGTCACTGCTTTGAGTAATACTCCGGAACTTATTAGGCAATTCGTCATGTAGATTTTAGTTAATGAAGACTTTGCTACTCCAGAATCAATGTACTTTTAAAACGAAATTTACGGAAATCAACTAAATTTCATTCCAAGAATAAACAAAGGTTTCATAATTTTAAGAATAAGGTACGTTTAATGCAATTTGTCTTTTAGTTATATACCAGTAAAATCCAAACACGCTGCGCACATACTATTTGGTTTTTGAGGTTATGAATATATAATTTTTCATTATGACTTCATTTTAATTAGTTTAAATGATAGGATAATCGTATGATTTTTCAAAGCATGAAAAAATTCATCTTTTTATTCTAATTTGATTTAATTATTTAGTTTTAAATATTTAAGAATAAAAATAGCGAATTTCCGTGCATGTTCCTTACAGATCAATAAAAATCAATCGTTAAATGCTTCACAACATCCGGCCATCGTTTTTTTTTAAAGTAGAGAATATGTAAAGTTGCAGAAACTTTCTTGTATTTACTGCAGTATTTAAGGTGAAAAAATTAACGGAGCACCTTAGAGGAGCGTGAGTCCGCGTTACACACGCACGGTCAGAATTGTACGCGGTACGCTATAAGTAGCATGCAAGTCGTCAAAAATGCCCTCCGATCGCATACTGCAATATAGTCTTTACAATCAAGTTAGGAAATATTTTCTTACGTTATTGTTTATTATTTTGTAGCGAGAATAAAATGTATTGAACTCAAATATGATACGGCTATATTGAAGATTTTAAGGAATTTTTATAATATCGGTATTAATATCTTGCATTTAAGTATGACTCATACATAAAATCAAAATTTAACGATTTAAATGACAGTGCATTTTCGCGATAACCGGGTATTAAGGCAAAAAGGTTTTTAAAATTCTACGTAACATTATCAGACTTTTTATTTATAAGCAACGATCCGGTTGGATGTCTGCGTGGCAAGAGTCGCACAGGACAATCACGCACACGGTGCCGCGAAAGTTTATGTCCCGGTTGAACCCCACAACGTTTGCGAGCGAGCGCACACGGGCGGATTTTATGCGTGAGCCGTCAGCGCAGAGAACGAAAGAGAAAGAGAAAGAGAAAGAGAGAGAGAGAGAGAGAGAGAGGGCGAGAGAACCAGTGATAGAGAGGGGAGAGGGGGGAGTGCGAGAGACGCGCGAATATAGGAGTAGATGTATACGCGCGTATGAGTAAGTACATAGGCAAGTAGGGTGGTATGATAACTGACGCGTCAGCGTCGCCTAGAATGCAGTCAGCGTCCGTTGCTGGTTATACGAGCGAGATTCCTAGATCCGGTGACGTGGAAACTAAGATGGAGAAGAAATAAAATAGAGAGCGATAAACAGAAGCGCGTAGACGAAAAGAAAATGCTTTCATCTACGCTCGCGCGTATAAGATTATTGTAGTGCGAACTTTGAATTTGAGATGAGACGTGTTATTCACCCACGCGGTAGACGTACTTTGGAATGAGGGATGAGATTTTCTTAATGCCCAAAAGGCAATTGTAAATAATGATGATAATGATGCTAATGTAACTATCTGTTTTTATTATTATTTATTGATTTATTTCTTCACGCAAAAATAAAAACACACAATCGTATAAAGTAACAAACTTTCTTACCTACAATAAACAAATAAATGGATCCGCGCAATAGATGTATAGCCAAAATTGCTAAATGTTACTATTCATTAGATGGAGTTATTGAAGATGTAATGAATGTACGTGTTTTATGACGTTGATAGAAGCATTAACTAAACTAATAGAAGCAGCTTATAAATATGAAAGAAAAAATGATTACAGATTTAGATACATTATATTCTACGGTAATGAGGATGTTTTTCTTGAAAATTAAAAAGTCGTTAATCAAAAGGATTCAAACAACAATAATGGGGATCTAATATAAACATGATTTCTTTTATGGTCTACATTTTATTCAACTTCGCATTCATAATGTCTTTCCAAACGAATTAAGGACATTCACCGTGCACAACAATTCTTTGTGTTGATCGAAATTTATATTTAATCCATGTGTGCATAAATGACGCACATAGAAAGAATGGGGAATGTGTTTCACCCTTTGTGGTAGCCTCTTGAAATGCACCCTTTAGCGGTTCTATGAATATGCGCTTTCATAAGACTAGTATACTTTGTAATTGATTCGAGCCTTTTTTGTACTTGTCAACTGTAGAAGGGTTATAAACTGCAAAAGCATATGTAAAGTCTCACGTCATATTTCGTTTCTGAAGTAATTTAATTAAATTTCATTGGACCGAAAGGAATAATAACTTCGTAATCTTATTTTAGCTGTTTTTATAAACCTGATAGACATTGATTTGATATAAATACGTATTTCCTAAATAAACCAATAGCAATATGATAGTGTTAATTATAGTTTCATTTGTCGTCGCGCAGACGATAACTGATTTTATGAATTATTTAATATATAAATATTTCCTTGTATAATGAAGAAAGATTTTCTGATATTAATGTTATTTTGCCGTTGTACATGATATCATTTCATGTTAAAATACAGAAAACATGCAAACTAAATTTATCGCAAATTTGCTGATTGTATTTAAGCGTTCTTTTCATTTACCAAAAAGTTTATTTTTAATAATCAGCAAATCATCACAAGTTCTTTCAACCTGGAATTCGAATAAAATTTGGTAATAAAAAACTCTGTATTTAACGATATAATTTCATATATTCAAATTCATTAATAACTTCAAAATATTTATTTTATTTTCATAAATTAAAAAGAGTGACCTTAGCTGCGTTTTGTATATATGTTTGAAGAATTAATAAATATTTTATATTTATTTAAAGTTAAAATACCTTTATATGTAATTTTCAGTAATTTCATTGATTAGTTTCTTGTTCTATTTATACATACATTAATGTAGATAATATTTATTTTTATTAATAAGTTATTTTACTTCTAAATTATTAATATTTCGTATTTTTGTAAATAAGATACTATACAACCTCCAGTATTACCAAACCAGTTTTATGAATAAATGCAGGACTGTTTTATGCAGATTACGAGATTAAAATTTCGTTAAATATTTAAATGTGATTACAGATCAGAGGAAAAATTTTACCTCATATAAGTACATTTTATTGGAATCAATTTTAACTGAAGTATCATAAATTAAGTTTAAATGTTTGCATCTTACGTTGTAACCGTTGTACACATTGTGCCTGTTTATGCCAATCTGTACAGTCGTACATTTATACTCCTCACCGGTATGCATTCAATCAAATGTAACATCGTCGTTTTCCGTACTTCTGGCTTTACGTTGAAAAGAGAAAGACAACGGAAGAAGATTAAGGAAGAGAGAGAAAGGGGGGGAGAGAGAGAGCGCGAGAGAGAGTAAAGATAATAGTGTATAAATGGGACCAGAAAAGAACGAACAAGACAAGGAGCAGAAGACAGTGTGAGTGAAAGTACAAGAAAGAAAAGGGCAAGCGAGAATAGCACTACGCCGCAAATATAAAAAAGAAAGAAAAGGGAGTGAAAGAAGACATATATACTGTGGACTGTTCTCCTCTTTCATGGGTAGTTTGGGTATTAAATACTCGTCCTTCTCGTTCGACCAACCGTTCTCTCCTCCTCTCTTCTCAATCTCTTTATTCTTTATAATACTTTCGAAGACTCATTTTTATTTTTGTTTCACACATTTGCCTCATGGTTTGTAACAGGGGCAAACAGGCGTTAACAGAATTAGAAAAATTATCAATATCAATAATGGTAATTAATTTATTATTCTATTAAATTAATTATAAATCCTAAACAAATTGAATTTACGCTAACACAAACTTTTATTAATGTATTTTTCGATACAGTGTGCGTAAAATGCGATTTTCTAAATTCTGTAAATTTTTCTGTAAATTCTGTAAATCCTGTATTGAAAAATATCGTTCGATACACGTGCAAAAGATGATTCTACGCTTATGTGGTTGTACCTCACACTCGTGTTATCAAAACTTTCGCACTTGTATCGAAATATACTATTTTGATAATAATATAATTTTCTATAATGGCTTTATATATCAAGTTCATTGAAAAATATTATCCAAAAAATTTTTATTTGTCGTGAATGATAAACATGAATAAAGATCAAATAATCTTCAAAAAACTACTGTAAATCATTGGCTTTTTAAATTTCTAAATCGAGTTCTTTTTTTTTGAGTAAAATCATTAATTATTCAGCATAGCCCTTATGTATACTAAGTTTTATGATTAACTATTTCATACGCTCATGAGAAAATAATTTCAAACATATAAATTGTCAGTCTCGAGTTGAATTAGTAGTTTCGTAGACCATATGAAAATGGATTGATACAAACTAGTGAAAAAATCGACTAATTCTTTATTGAATATTTACTTAGTAACAAGTTTATTTTACTGCTTTTATTTAGTATAGGTGAATATTTACTCAAGTATTAGTAAATTTGCTTCCTCCTAGAGGAAGCTTTGTGATAGTAATTTTTTGAGTTGTTGTAAAAACATGTTATAATTGTGTT
>UXGD01006751.1:0-12017 GCA_900474315.1 Torymus auratus
ATGTAAGTCATTTATGTATAGGCACGTATAATTGGAGTCGACTTCTTGAAAGTACATATTAAAACAGTTAAAAAACACTTTTTTCAAATTTCTTAAGGGAAAGTCATTTTTTAATCGCATAAAGAAGAAAATAATTTGTATGAGCAACACTTGAGAATGTCTTTAATTTTAGTCTTTTGTTCTTACCAAACCTAATTTCGATTCTAAATCGGGTTTTGGTACCAAGATTGTGTAGTTCTAACTCGAGATTTAAGAACTGTAACCTGTACAGAATTCCGTGTAGTAAGTACATCTAAAGATATCAAAGAGTAACTCGAATATTACAAGTACCACGGAATCACTCATATATCATGTGCTTATACATTATATAAAAATCAAAATTTGTGATATAATATTCGTTAGCTGAATTAAATTTCTAGTAAAATCCTAAAATAGCTTTTTCTAAATATATAAAAACAGACTAATTTGTGTAATATTCCATTTACAAAATTTCTTTATTTCCCCATAGCTTAAAAGAGTATAAAAGATAGACATATATGTTTGAATATTTAATGTTAGAAATGATTGATTCACTGTATATGTTGCTAAAAATAACTTTACCAACATTAATTATACTAAGTGGGCACCAGAATGCCTATAATCCTCATATATTTTTTATCAAGCAACATGAACATCAACAATTAACATATACAAAAGAAAAAAAAATGCCATCTATATATACTCGTAATCACTCGGGAACTCGCGCGACGCTGTCGCTATCGTAATAATACCGTCGCGTTTATCACACCGCTGGGAGAATGTAATTTTTCTATCCCGTGCCCCGACGCGACGATTTTCCTGGGGATTAATAAAACAAGCTATACAAATAACTTGCGTGTAAGCTTGCGAGCAGAACAAAAAGAGTGAGGAAATAAGGTTGTATGAAAAAGAAAACAAATGAGTAAAAGAAAGGAAGAGTGATATAGATTAATTTTTACAACACTAATGAAAGATTTACAAAAAAAATTAGAATTATAATACTGATGTTCTTTATAGAAAATGATTAATTTCTGTGTAATAAAGGCATGATTAACGCAATCACAACTACCATATTTGAAGATAAAATCATAACGCTAATCGATGAATGCGGATGAATTGAAATATATTTGGATGCATTGTAATTATGCATTTAATTACTCTAAAACCTTAACATCATTGTATAACAGTAAAACAGAGAAAGATAAAGCGAGGCATTAGAACAGAAACGAGCGCAATATCGGAAAAGAGATAGAAGGGTGGGCTCGTATGCCTGCGTGCCAGCGGCGTATGCAGACGATTGTCAGCTCGCATGCCGACACGCATTACATTATCGACGATGCCGGCCTCGTAAAACCAGCCGCCCTCCGGTTACGCCTCCCTCATCCAACCCTGCCCCACCCATCCTCGCCTAATAACGCGCGCTTATTATTTTATCAATAACCGGAAATAACACGGCAGGCCGCGGCGCGACACTAGAATTGATGCGAATCGAGGCTCGCTCTTTTTCGGCGAGGGCGAGAGTGTCGACCGTGCAGCAGAGAAGGCAAAGGGGTCGTGCTCGCCTCTCCTTTTTCCTCATTTCTTCACTTCTACATGCTACCGCTAATCTTATATATATTTCCGCCTTCCGTAGAGAAGCTCGGGGGAGCCGACGCGAGCCGCTATCTTGGGATTTATACTGTCCGCGCGCGCTAAGAAATTGAAACGGAGCTGTGTGACTCGAATAAGAGATTTTTTTCGGGAACTTTTTCGGAGGAGTCGCATTTTAGATCCTCCTTTTTGTAAATGCGAATCCTTGTAGAAATTGAATGAGCGCGAAAAAGAAAAAAAAAATTGAACTCAGTGAAAAAGTGGATATTAGTATAACGAGATGTACATGAAAAGTTGTTATACATGAAAAGGATCTTGTAAAAGTTTAGTGTTATAACTTGAAACGTCATAATTATATATGCATAAAAGTGTATATAGAAAATAAAATCAAACCGAATCTTTAATTAAAATTTAAATGTTTTTAAAATCACTTAATCATAAGATATTATTTATTTATTTTGATAAAAATATGTTTCCAAATTGGAATGAAGAAATTAAGGTCTTTTAACAATGCGGAAATTCACCATGTTTATTTTATTGTCAAGTATAAATTTAATTATTTTTTCTATATCTTCTTTGCAAATGAACATCATCTGTCAAGATATACAATGTCGTACGAACAAGTTGCCCTGTTTCAGGGGTTATTCCTCGTATTCTTTTAAAGGGTCTTGATTACAAAGGAAAGTTGGACATGGGTCCGAGGCATTTGTTTGCAAAACGGATTTGAGACACGAAGATCAACATACCAAAGGGTTCCTAAGCTTATTTTCTTTCCACATTCTTCTGTAGACTCTTACGGTTTTCGGATTAAGAAATACACGTGTAAAAGGAAAACTGTCACGAAATTTTTCCATCGCTATTGTTAACATTTGAGAATTAAAGTCTATTTCAAATACAAAAGAATACAAAGGTTTCCTTTTTGAGAAATATATAAAAGATTCATATAATCAGTAAGTCAACTTTTTATTCTAATGTTAATAAGCTTAAGAGATTTGAAAAACAAATATTTAATAAACTCATTATAATTTTCTTTTCAGGAAATACAATTTTTCTTAAAATTCTAACGATTTCGTACACAGTTGGTAATTACGTTAAATTATAAATCTTCACATATTTTAATTTTAAATCGATTTATCATTATTTTCAATTATACGAAGTCATGAATTCGATTTTCAAGTTAATTGTTTCCGAAATCAATTACAAGGCAAGAGCGGCTCCAGATCAACTGATGTTTCCCTTTCAAATATGAAGTCATCATACACGAAAATGCTATTCATTTTAAGAGAAATATGCATTGTAATACTCGACACTTTCGGAGGAATGATTTCTCTGAAGAAAAGAGAGCTGTCTATCAAGGAAGGAATTCGAATGGTCATTGAGTGGGAAAACATCTGTCAGATATTTTAAAGGATGCCGTGAATCCCCCTTTAATTCGTGACCATATAAGGTACGGGTTTCAAATACCAAATCAAAAAATATTCGGTAATATAAAAAGTTTTAACAGTATATATTCATTCTTAAAATAAATGTGTAAAAAGTATAAAAAATATAAAATATTTATATTTTTATTGAATTTATAGAAATATGCATAATATTTGTTTCGATGAACTCTCACGAAATTTAAAAATCTCCAACATTTGGCAAAATAGATAGTACATTAAATATTTATTCTCTAATCAAATTATTTACGGAAATTGAAATGATGACTGTCTATCAATCATTAAAATACTAATAAAACAAAATGAAGCTCGCCATAGCGCCTCTGACACATTTGCTTTTTAAATAACATGACATCGTCGAATATCGCGTGCGGCGCACACATTAGTCCAACGAGCTTATGCAAACGGTATTAATAACTGAGAAAAAATGCAGCGTAATTGCCGCCACTCACACCTGAGCGATTTTCCCCCAAAAAGGGAGGGCGTACCTGTTCGTCGATGCACAATAATTTTTCGTCGGGTCATCGCTCGGTAAAAGAGGCGAAACGCGGAAAAAAGTGCCCGTCAGGCTTGAAAAAGAGGCGAGCCACCCTCAACGGTAAGCTCCGTTTCTCCCGGTTGCTCAAGGGTGTGCACGAGTTCACGCAATGACGTACATCGCT
This sequence comes from Torymus auratus, assembly GCA_900474315.1. Classification (NCBI taxonomy): domain Eukaryota; kingdom Metazoa; phylum Arthropoda; class Insecta; order Hymenoptera; family Torymidae; genus Torymus; species Torymus auratus. The sequence goes on from UXGD01006751.1 coordinate 3,710, forward strand.
CGAGAGTGTACGAAAGAGGGACAAAGTCGCATACAGAGTCTCGAGATAAGTGAGTAGCAGGTAGCAGGTGTCGCGTCATCACGATGCTGCCATGAGATACGCATCGCCCTAAGAGACGCTCGTCTATCCTGACGTGGGCAGGTAGATGCGGGGAAGAAGAAAGGAAAAGGGAACTTTACTGCGATTAGCCATCGACGATCGGTCCCTTTTAGCTATCCACTTTTCCGACTGACTCGTATACGCTAGTCTTTGAGACATCCTGTGAATGTGGCCTTTCGGATCCTGTGATCGGATTTGGTACGTGCATTACTATATAAAGGACTTACATCGTCTTCTACGTTCGAGAATTGACTATTCAAGGTATTTTGTATTTTTAAGAAAGCAATATGGTGAGTATAAAAGTTTTATCTTTGTTAGTGAAATGCGCTCCCGAGTTTGAAAAGCTGATCCAGCGCCTAATGTTCCAATATTTTTGTTCTTTTTTCATCGGGAAGAATCGTTATTTTGATGAATGACTTTGAAAAATTCTCCGTCGAGAGATTAATATGTACTTGACTGAAAAACGCTTTGATAAACGTGAATCGAAGCATTCATTAGTGTTTTTCTAGTCTCGTACCATCCAAGCATTGAAAAGAACTGTGTTGTCACACGGTCAGTGACGGTACAGATTCGGTTAACAGACGCAGTGAAAGTGAAGAGAGTTAAGATATATTTAGTAAACAAAAGAGAATAAATGATGGAAATTAGTGTAAGTCATAATGATATAAAAAATTTATATTTCTTTTGTAAATTCATCTTACATAATGAACATAAAAATTAATAATCAAATTCTAAGTTTAGAGTTTTTATTGCTTTTTCTTTATTCATTTGTAATTATTTTATACTCAACTAATCATTATTTTAAGATTAAAGAAAGTACTACGTTACATCACTCATTATTGTCGGGAAAGATCAAAAGCTATCAATGGATTTTTTATCTAATCCTTTCTTATTTGATGATAATCTTTCATAAATGGCATCCATCAAAATATTTTCTCAACCTCCATCAGACAAATTTCATGAAATTCTCAACAGCGTGAGGTGGAATTTTCATTCGTAATTTACTCGATAGCCTCAAGCCCAGCAGGTACGAGCGCAGGTACACACATACACACACACACACACACACATGCACACATCGTACACTCACATCTAAAAAAAATTACGGCCGTAGTAGTTTTTTATTTCTCGAGATTGGTAGCGGGCGCGTACATAATGTATCGACCACTTCAATTTCACGTATACTCGCGGCTGGGGCGTGGGTGTAAGTGTTACCCTCACGCAGAGCTCAAAATCCATAAAGAAAAGAGCAGGTCGAGCTGGCTGGCCGAAATTAACTATTAAAGCCCTCGGCCTTGCTCACGCGCCGAATGCCGCTCAAAATGTTTCTATGTGTGTAACGAGGCAGCGCCCCGAGAACCCCACGTCTGTGTATACGTGTGTAGCGCGCCCGCATTCGATGGGAGTTCATTAATTTTGCCGAGAGAAAGAAAGGAGCTTCTAATTGGTCGTCTGATAATTTATTTATGAGCTGATGAATTAAGCCTAGAGAAGAATAATGGAAGAAACGTTGTTCCATGGAAAGCCAAAGTAAAGGGAACAATATGACTTCGTAAAGTTTATTAACGATTAGTTCAGTGCATGCGGTCAAGGGAATTGTTTAATATTCAGGGTGATTGCATTAAATCTTCAAGGACTTATTAGAGAGATCTTCTTTATTATTAAAAAGAACATTATACGCATCTATATAAACCTTCTAATTATATATAAAATAGATATATTATAACATTAGACCTGCGTGACTAAACGTGACTTTTATTTGAGACAATTTTCATAGAAAATATTTTTATTTAATTCATTTATTTTCCCTTACTATGAAAGATGAAAAATTAAGTATCTTCGTTTTTTTACATATGAAAATATTTTATTAAAACAATAATGTATATATTTGTGTATTCAATAAAGAGGTGGATGACAATGATTAAAATTCAAGAAAATACTTACCTCACTAAAACAGCAATAGATTAACCGTATTTTTCGTCTCGGGAGAGAATAAAGCTTCTATGATTGATACATTTTCCCCAATGCCAATCCTCATGAGATGCAATCAATTTACTTGAAAAGCTGTGCGTCTCTGTGATTCAAAGTCTTCAAAGGGGAAAAAGAAGTAAAAAAAAATTTTCGGGAGCTAGGTAGCGCGGGCGTATGTACCTACCCGACATATTGTAGCAAGCGTCTCGGTTTGTTAGATGCTCGACTCGTGATTCACAATTGACATTTATTTCTCATGACTTTGCTCGAGTTGAGTGCTACTCTTGTGCCTGCCTTAATCCTGCAACTCTTAAGCTTTCCACGATCCTTTCCAGGTTTTCTAAATGAATTGATAAGTCTCAAGCTATTCTAGAGGATAGGGAAAGTTACTATTTGTATTGAAGCATGTATACATTGCTATTCAGCACAGTATTTAAAAAATAGATAAATAGTTTTGATGAAGAAAATTTCATTTATTATTATACAAATAACATCAAAACCAAAGCATTTCTATAAAATATTTGTCCTAATATATTTAACATATTTTAAAATATGAATTTATTTGAATATGAATTATTTATACAAGAGTAATAATATTTTGATAAATGATATAAAATTTTCTGTTCCGAAGTCCCGTCAGTTAGTTTTTCAAAGTTTTCTCTTCGAATAAACTAAACATTAATATCCAAAGTGCGCACAAGTCTCCAAAGTCCCAATAGATAAGAATTTTTTAATTTATATAATAAAAACTCGTTATACTGCATACAGTGCCACCCTTCATTTAAAATACATTGACTTCGACGTCCCTCTATTAACGATATCAAAAACAAAGCACTGATAAATGGAATGTAAAAAGAAGATTTCAAATTAAAATCAGTTTCTTAAGAATATGATTATCAAGTTATTATTTATACTTCGATCCTCATCCTTGTGATTAATTGTATGCACGCTTAATACAGTGACAAAAATAAATGCAATTATTTACATACCATTTAATTGCAACTAATCATTTATATTATTTTTTATGTTGACAAAGATGTACCTAGTATCAAAGAGCCCTTTGTCAGTTGACAGCAAGAAATCAATAGAAAAGTTAAAATTAAATGTTGCGTTATTTTAGTTATTTATATTTTCATTACAAGTTGTAAAAGGGAAGTGACTTTTATTCGAAGAGTTTATGTTTCTACGCTCGTGGAGATTAAACTTTACAACAGTCGAGCATGGTTGGCATTTTCTTTGTTTGGTTGTTTCTGCCATACAAAGAGTATTGTTCAATTCACGAAAGCTGAAATTGTTGTCGTTGGGTATCTACTATTTTCAAGTACATAGAAATCATGATCTCCAAGACTTCTTAGACTTATGAAAAAGCTGCCAACGAGAAAAATACTATGTGGTGGACGATTATGAAATTTCATAGATAGAGTCACCGAATTCTCAAGGATCTCGAATAATTTTTATCGAACTTCACCTACACGTAAGTTCGTTAGGTCCTTAATTATATTTTTAATAGTATATTACACATCTAGGCCAGTAAAATAAGAAACGTCTCAGATCACATGTAATTGTCGGCCGAGGCGAAGCTGAGGTTGACAAACATGTGATCTGGGGCTTTCTTTTTTACTGGCCAAGGTGTGTATACTATTTTTCTACTCGGCAGCGCCGGAAAGCGGCAACTTCGTTTCGCGCAGCGGCCCGGAAGTTGGCGCTTTCCGACCGGAGGGATGAAAATATCCTTTTACTGTATAGAATATTAACTTTCATTTAAATAAATGTGTAAACAAAGGCGTCCGTAGTGACCATCTTATAACTGCAGTTATCAGTTGAATTATTTGTTTCAATAAAACTACTTTTTTAGTCACTACTCCAGTTTATTTCAAGTAATCATATTTCAAAGGAATATTCTTATATTTCAAAAACGATATTAAAGAATATTTCTTTTAGGAACATCAATTTGTTAAAGTTTACGTCGTCTCGCGTGAAACTTTATAAATAAATGTTGAGAAAGTATTTCAATAACTCATAAAACAGTCGTGTAGCAGCTAAAAAGGCGCGGAAAGCAACGGAGAAAGAAAGAGAGGAAGAGAAAATATCGAAGACGAAACAGAGAAAAGTAACTGAGATGGAATGAAATAAAAGAAACTGTGTACATAAAAGGGAGAGAGAGTAAACTCGAGCTCAGAGGGATTTATAATAGCGGTATTCGAAATAATTAAGGGAGAATCGACTTTTCAATTTCAAGTTCGATATTTTAAGGGATATAATTAAGAAGAGAACGGGAGCCCGCGCCTGTTATCGACAAAATCCACTAATTGTACTCCCTCTGGTCAAAGCTATAACTTTCTGTAAAAAAAAGTTGTAAAAGGATTTTAAGAAACTTCTGATTTATACAAGGACCTAATATTATATTAATTAAAAACGAGCATTATTTTCACTTGTTCTATTACAGGACATTGCTCCTCTGATATCCACAGGTATGAGGATTGAAATTTCCCATCTCTGCATAAGAAAATCTATATTTTTATAACTACTGATGAATTATAATCTACAATTGTATTCAATATTTTATACTACTCCTCAATATATTATATTTTCTTAAACTAAATACAACAAAATAAGTTAGAAGTCATTGTAATGTAACAAATTTAATAGTGATTCATTGAAACGTCATACAATTTCGCATTATAGTAAAACGAATGCATGGCACCGTTCATTTTCACGTTCCCCGAAAACAATCGTTCGCTCCGTAACAATCAAAAATTCTAAAGTATACGCTTCGAAGCTACGAAACAATAGCTCCCCCAAGCGAGCTTGCGACGAAACCTTACACCCATATACAAAACGCACCAGTGGCGTGAAAAGCACGAGCGAGACAGCCGATCCCATCTCTTTCTCTGGCTGCGCGAGCTCGCGGAACAACATTATAACGTTATAACTGCACAAATGAATGAGATATTAATTAAGGCTGGGTATTAATTAGATGCGCCGGGGCGCAGAATGCCAGCGCGCGTCTTTTCATTAAAACGCCGCTCCGGCGCTGTTCCTTTCAGTACGGCCCGTTCGTTGTCGTTTTGCCTCCTCCAGCCTTGGTTTTCGCACCCCCGCCCTTATACGTCCCGTCGTTGTCGTACCACGTAAAATCACGAGCGCGCGCTCTGAAACGTCTTAAGATTTGTCGAGCTTCGTAAACGGGCGCGCGTGAGAGAGAAAGAGAGTGAGAGTTGAATGGGCGAGTCGCGCTCGTAAAATCGCGCGGTTTGGCCTCCGCGGTGGCGTCTGCGTCTCTTTTCTCGTGCATACAGGGAAGAGAGAAGACGAGTATACGAAGGGGACCCTTCTGGCGCGCACAATGTCGTAATCAAAGCCCACCTCCAAAGCCACGAGTCCCCCTTGTCCTTCCGTTTTCGCCGCTCCGATCAGCAGATGAATGTTCCGGAGGCAGCGAGAGTAGGAGAGGAGTTGTTTAATAGGGGTATGCGAAAGAAGTTGAAGGGAGAACCGAAGAGTTTGTTTCTGCGTTGTGATGAAATTCCGTAAACGTAAGAAACTTTCGAATAAAAGAAAACATCTTGTGTGTTTTGATGGATTTGGAACAGAAAAATGCTTTATTTAATATGAACATGAGTTTTATTATTTATTTTTAAAAACTGTTGTCATAATAGTTTAAATAAATATGTCAAATTGTTATATTCCAAATATATATATATATATATATATATATATGTATATGTATATGTATATGTATATGTGTGTGTGTGTGTGTGTGTGTGTGTGTGTGTGTGGGTATACCTGCCGTTCCTGAAAAAGTGCTCATTTTGGCTACCCCTATCGCTTCAGTAGTTTCGCCTATCCCCTTCAAGCGGAGCGAATAAGATAAAACATTAGATAACAATCTAATAATACTAAATTTCTTTTCAATACAATAATATTCACTTTAATATTCACTAAAGTAACATACTAAAACTATAATTCACATTTTAATCAAACAAACTGCATTCAGCGCGCTTCGCGTGTATTTTTTATTTATTTATTTATTTATCTTGTTTTGAGGTTATGAACATGATTAAATTAGTTAGTTTCAATTTAAAAGTTCTTTTAAATTAGTTTAAATTATACGATAATAACGTAAGCTTGATAAATAAAATAATGAAATTTTTCTTATACTATTTCAATTATTCAGTTTTAAATACTCAAATTCGAGAATTCAATCTTCTAAATTCAAATATATTAGATTTTGGCGCTTATTCTATGTAAATCAATCAAATGAGCTCACAACGACCAATCAAAATTATCTTATTGTGATGACAAATTTCATCCATCACTTTTTTAAGAGAATGAATTTCACACAAATTTTAAATATCGAACATCATCTTATAGCAGCCTTCTATATGTCAACAGAAATATTAAAACAATTACTTATATGCCTGCTCCTAATCGAACCACTATTATAGATTGTGGCAAAGTTATATATCATCTGGATGATAACACCTATTATGTTCACCTCGTCTACCGAAAACTAATTTTAAACATTTTATTATTAACAATTTTTTTGATATTTTTATTTTGCGACATATCATATGAAAATCACGCAATTTTTCTCGTGAAAATGACATGAGAAAATCGTTGAAAATTCCACGTCATTTCTCACACGTGTACTCACGCGATTACTCGTGGGATTTTTTTGAACGGGGGCTCAATAATAAATGGATATTGAAGTTGTATTATTATAATTACTTAATGGTTTGTCGCAAAAATAAAATAATATGACAAAACATATTAACATGTAGTTTTCGTAAATAAAAAAATTATGTTATTTGTAAGATGCATAAGATTTTAGAAAATTGAAAAATTACAAATTAACTAACGTAGCAAACACTTAGCGACTATAATATAACATTTCATGGCGATGAAAGTTACTTGCCGATTACTGAAGTACAATCTTTTATATTCACTAAAGGAAATACAATATAAAAATAACATTACTTCATAATTAAAATTCAAAAACCAAAAACAGGTATTATTAATTATTATTTTGTTATTAAATATGCTAACCATTATATGCAATACATTCATGCAAGTACAAGTAATAATTCAGTATTTGATTCGATAATATAATTTTTTCAATACATGCATGAAAAAGGCCATTTTTCTGCGTAGAAAAGTGAATTGAAAATCGAACTTTTCGAGCGTCTGGCGAGGCCTCTCGCGATAGCGGGAGGAAAAGTTCTTAGCCTTTCGCTACCTATATGACGACTCGATATCGTCGGATGAGAGGTGAAACCAGACAACCCGGCCGAGCGCTAAGAAACCAGACAACTCGGTCGAGAGCTAAGAAACCAGACAACACGGCTGGGAGCTGAGGAACCAGACAACTCGCGGTCTTCTTTTTTCATTCGGTTTTTAGTTGATAACCACGGGAGTGAGTTAAAAAATCAAGGATTTTAACTTCCCATAGTGATTCTCAAAAGTCGGAAAAACACAAAAATAATCACAAAAAAAAAATTTTAACGTATATAAGGAACAAAGGTTATCAACTAAAAATCAAATGAAAAAAGGGTCCCGCGAGTTGTCTGGTTTCTTAGCTCACGGCCGAGTTGTCTGGTTTCTTAGCGCTCAGCCGAGTTGTCTGGTTTCTTAGCTCTCGGCCTAGTTGTTTGGTTTCTTAGCGCTCGGCCGAGTTGTCTGGTTTCTTATGGCTCGACCGAGTTGTCTGGTTTCATCTCTCACTCGACAATATACCCAATCTCCCATTCACTTTTCATGCAAAAAAAGGTCCTATCCCTGCACTTATTAAAAAAGTACTATGTGTAACAAGGGAGCAATTGACTTTTTCAGAATCAGATGATGATTTTGAGCACTCGTGTATCACTCGGGAGCTGAAAGCCAGAGGCGCCCGAGTGCACCACTTGTGCTCAATCATGGTCCTCGCTAGAAAAAGTCAACTTGCCTCTCTTGTTGCACAATGTACTATTTGTCATGCTCTCCATGATCTTTAATATCACAGAGGACACGAGTTTCCCAATTTTTGTTTTCTAAATTTATTATGTTTTGCTCATTTTATCCAAGAAGTGAAATTGTCGATTATTATTTCTGCAAATACATTTTACAAAGTAAATCGTGAATTTTCTATATTTTATTAAAATAATTTAGACAATTAGTAAATCAACACTGAGAGAAGGATTTCATAACAGTTACTATATTTATTAACTGTTAGAATGGGATACTTGATTTTTGGCGAAAT
>UXGD01006752.1:0-12017 GCA_900474315.1 Torymus auratus
GGTTTGAAGAGAAGAGCATTTTTTGACATTTTCTTAAAAAGTAACAAGTTGCTGTAGAAAAAATAGGCAACTTGATGCTCAACTGCGGATTTTCATTTTATATACTATAACGAAGGAGAAGAACCAGGCACCGAAGGTGTGCTCGAAAAAAATTTTTTAAATCGTAATTTCGGGTTTTTTTGCAACAATGATGGGATTTGCACATACAAATACCTCAATATACAGACACTGACCGCACATAGACACGACGACACTGCACACGCTGGACATCCACCCTAGAGCCGCTTGCGCTTGCGCCTCCTCCTCCTCCTCTCCGTACGCCGTTGCCGCCGCGTGGCGCTTGGCCTTCGGCTCGGGGCGCAGGCTCGGAGCGGCAACGTCTCCCTCTCTCTTTCGCGCCGCTACCGCCGCTACTCGTCGCCGCCGCCGTCGTCGTCAGTCGCGAGCGGCCGCGCAGCAGCAGCACGTCGGCGAGACAGCCAGAGAGAGAGAGAGAGAGAGAGACAGCAGCGTCGTCGTCGGCTCGCTCGCAGCCATAAGCTCCCGTCGTCCGCGAGCGCGTGTGTGTCTGTGTGTGAGTGTGTCTCTCTGTGTCTCCGGCTCTCATCATCCCCGAGAACGAGCGCGTGCAAGAGGCGGGAACAAGAAGATTGTGTGCAGCGGAGGAGGAGAGCCCAGGCATATCTGCCGCCGGGGGGGAGGCCATGGCCGATCGGCGCTGAGCCCTCGGGGGGCGATGCGAGGCGCGCCGTCCGCCCCCACAGCAGCAGCAGCAGCTCCTGCAGGCCGCCGGGAGGTGGTGCACGAGGAGGTGGTTGTAACTGGCGCCTGGAGAAGGCGGCGGCAGGGAAGAGGACGAGTGTCCAAGTCGAGGACGATCCTAGGACTGGCATCATCAGCGAGACTGATACCCGAGGTTGCAGCAGCACTGCCCGAGCGCGGCTCGCGCTGACCGACCCTCCCGCGCCCACGGAGATCTCCGCCAACATGATTGACGTGACGTGACACCCAGGACCCTCTCCTTTCTCTTTCTCTCTTCCTTCTATCTCCCCCTTCTCTCTCTCTCGCTCACCTCTATCTCTGTCGTCCTTCCTTCAACCCACCTTCTTCCTTCCTTCCTTTCTTCTCTCCTCCTTTCTTCTGTCCTGTCACTTTACGCGCCTCGTATCACTGTATTCTCTCTGCTCTCGACCCCGCCGAGTCCTAATTCGGCAGTGCGTTCGTTGCTCCCCGGTGCTTTTCTCGTCTGCAGCAGTCACGGCGAATAGGATAAAGATAACCGCCAAACGAGTGTTCCGCGTGACGCATTAACCCCGCTTGAGCGTTACAAATGCAAAGAAAAGAGTTGTGGATAGTCGCGCGTGTGCTTTGATATATAAAGTGTGCCCCTGTGTGCAGTTGCTAGTCGACGAGGGAGAGTATAGTATAACAATATAAGGCGGCGAAGGAGAGAGGAGAAGAAGAAAAGCGGCGCACGTAACGGCTGACTGCTGCTGCTACTACTACTACTGCTACTACTACTACTACTCCTACTACTACTACTACTCTGATTCAACGAGCTTTTTCAAGGTTGGTATTATCAACCCCCCACATATGACGAGACGGCGACGCGAGTATATAGCGACCACATTTTTCTTCCACTATATACTGTACAGATGTAATTTGACCTGCCGAGGGGCGGAGAAGTCACCGAAATTCCGTCTATATATATAGATAGGTGCTTCACATGCGCTCGCGCGTGGATCCTCGGTATATAATGCGCGTATATGAAGGAGACAGTGGACGTGTGTCGAGTTGGCTCCTATCTCGTCCCGATCATCGGTGAGGGGGAGAGGCCTCTCTACTTCTCTTGACTCCACTTCCCCTCCTCCAGCCCTCGCTCGCACGGGCGAGCTTTACGTGCCCATTTGCGGGATTTCCGCTCTTTCTCCAAGAGCCAAGATCACGGTCTTGAGGGGGGGAGAGTATAGAACGTTTTCCTTTTCTTTTCCTGCGCCCCGTTATACTCGTATACAATGTCACCGGTGATGATCGAGGTTCTGCCGTGTCGAGCGTGCTCCTATTAGCATCGGCATCGATCATCGCACACCAGCATCGGAACAGGTGTATAAGAGTGAGCTAGTATAACGGCGAGATATAGTTTTGCTATCTTGATAAAACACTTTGGTCCCGATTTATATTATCACGGCTCGTAAATCACGCGAGTACTAGACGATGGAGCTCACGGCTGCATAAGTGCCTTTCAATTATACGACCCGACAGATATCGCCTTTCGCGCAGGGCGCAAGGGGTTAACGAGTAAGTATATAATATATCGACGCCCCTTGCGAAATCTAGCACGATTCAGGTTCCAACGAACACTACTTCATTCCAGCGTTTCTGCCGAAGACTAACACGTTCCAAAGTCGTGATTTATGCTAATTTTCGGGCATTTTCGTTGCAGTTTTGTAAAATGTGCGCTCCTTCGTATAAGGAGGGTCGATATAATGTAGTAGACATCGCGAAGAAGAAAGGGAGAAAGTGGAGGGCAACGTCGCGAAAACAAACGCGAGTCTTAACTGTGCGGGGCCGTAAAACGGCTCCCTGCTGCTGCTTGCTCGCTCGCGCGATTCAAATCTGCCCTCGTAAAGTCTAATAAAGAATATACGACGCGACAGAGGGGGAGAGAAATTCTGTTTCTGCCCGACTCAAAGTATAAGCCGTAAAAAGACCGCCACCGCCGCCGCGCGTTATATATCAAGGCGGTATATATACAAGCGCGAGATTAGCGACGAAATTGCCGTGGTATTATCGGTACCTATAGGGGTGAGCATTTTTCTCTCTTTCTCGTTATACAACCTGTACGTGTAGGTATGTGTACGTAGGTATTCGAAGTTCGACAGGGCCGCGTGTATGTGTGCAAACGAGGGCACAGAAGGTACCTGTATATAATACACACGTGGCGGCGAGCGAGTGAGTATAGTTTCGGTAACTCATTAAAGAAAGTGAGTCGGAAGATAAACAGGCTCGCGTGCTCCCTCCAATTCGGCCCGTTATCTCCAGTCTCATAAACGTCAGGCGGCCCCGTGTGCTGGAAACAGAAAGAGAGAGAGACAAAGCTACTAATTGTCAGCAGTCACGTGAAGGAAGGAGAGAGAAAGAGAGAGAGAAGCCGATCGTGATCGTATATACAATCGAGACAAAGACGAGTTGGAAAGGAGAGAGATGCCGACGACGACGACGATGGCATGAGCGATAAATTCCGCGAGCTGGGAAGGTCGGAGGAAGCGAGAGGGAGCGAGAGAGCGAGTAGGATTGCATAACGGCGCGCGGTTCGCGCTTCCCCTCCGTTGCCGGCCGAGTAACTAACTATACACATCCCTCTTTCTCTACCCCTATATGTTCTCTGTACAACGCGCGGTCTTTCCTCCCTTTCCCTTTCACACTCCCTCTCTCCTCCCATTTCTCACTCTCTCTCTCTCGCACCCCACTAATCTTTTTACCTGTAAATTGTCTCTCGATTCACTCGGATTCATTCACACAGCAGTAGCCGCGCGCAGCTGGTGCCGCCCACGCGCTCGCTGAAACTTTTTGCGCGCGCACCTCATTATTCTCTCGTCCCGTGTCGTTTTGTCTTCATTAACAGGCTGCCGCCCTCTTCTTTCCCGTCTCTATCCACTCTCTTTCTCTCAGCTGTCGCACTCGATCGCCATCTGCGCGCGCTTGTTGCCTTTGGCCGCGAGCGCCGCCTCCACAGTAGCAGCAGCAGCGCGATCCCAAACTTTCCTTTTTTTCCCTCGCTTTTTCTTCCCTTTTCTCTCTTTATATAGTCTACTGCGTGTGTCTCTGTTTCGCGCTTTGTTGCTGGGGCTGCTGCGGGCTCTCTCAGCACCTCTCATTCTCTCTCTTGTATACTACTTATTTGTTTCCGAGAAGATGCTTGCTATATCGCGCGTTCTTCTTTTCTTTCCTCTATTTTTGCGCGCTCCCGTGCCAACTTTCTTCGCGCTATACCCGCTACTTAGCTTTTATGATAGTATAGCAGTAATAAAGTATTCTCCGAGCGAGTTTATATTCTCCGCCCCCGTCGTTGTTTGCGTCGCGCATCTCTCTCTCTCGACTCTCGTGCAATAGAATATGCTGCCGGCCGCGAAAAATAAACAAATTTTCAATTGCGTTATAACGCACTGCTTTTATGGATTATTTCTCCATTTAAATTTTTTCCCTCGATAGAGCGCAGCTCAATTCTTCTATACTTATATTTTTTTTTCATCCATTCACCCTGTAGCGTATTATATAGTATTAATCACGTGAATAAACTGACTATACCTATAACGCTCTTGAAAGCTCGCACATCACAAGTCACAGGTATATACATTTTTTTTAAAGACATAATTTATATCCCACTATTTACATGGATATTATACCTTGCCTCCATTACAACCGTCCCTAGAGCTGTAAAGTTATCGGTATAATATAATAATAATAATAAAAAGTTCCGTGTGCGAATCTGGATGGCACACTCACCCGCACCCGCGAAAAAAAAACAACCCAACCGACCTAACTAATGTGAGAGCCGCACGAAAGGGGGCAAGGTACGTGGCAAATTTTCGATTCAGGCGCCATGACGAATATATATATTTCAGGACATAGGTACACATTCACGATCACGTTTCTCCATCGAGCGACGCGTGCGTATACGCGGGTTATAAGCGCATGCGGGGACGTAAGATCACACGTGCAGCGTTCGAACATCATATATATAATACACTACTCGTTCTTTATTTGCATTAAAATTATGTGGCGTCACCGCGCCTACGTATGTACGTATGTACGTAGGCGCCCTACAGCGAGCGCGTACCACCGGGTAGTACGAAAATAGCCTCGTACTATTTTTACAAGGGGGAGGGAGAAAGTTGCATAATGCGACAACCGGCTTCGACAGTTTTAGCTCGTTATTCATATGAGAACTGGAACACCTGCGCGTGTATAGGCGCACGCGCCACCGCCAAATTTTTAACTGCGGAAAAGGTATTATATGCTTTTTTTACGATTTAAAAGTTCAGCCGCATAATGGGGGGATGTCTAATGGCGAATCGTGCGCGCGCCGGGTTTATGCGACAGGGGAACAACGAAAAAGTTTCACGACACCGCGATATAAGTATATTCTTATATGAATATGCATGATGTCAACCGTTTTGAGCAAACGTGTTTACAAGTGAAACCAGTTGGTTAAAAGTAATTTTGTACGCATAAAAGTAACGCTACTTTTCTGAATCTAAATATTTAGCAAAATAAATTTGAGATTTAAGGGAATATTCAGGTACATTGTATTAACCTTTAGACTACCAGGATTTGAGAGGCTTCCACCCACCCATCCGAGAGTCTCATAGTTCCTTATATACCCTTACGGTTCCTATTTATCTATGTGTTGCGCCATCAGGCGTGCGCCGCCTAGTGGCGGCTTCGGAACTACATTGTACATAAGTCTCCAAAAGTACTCCCATATATCGGAAAAGGGAACGGATCGCAATCTGGAGAAATTTTGGCCATTTATATGGGAAGTGACATATCCCGTATATTGACCAGTCTTCATTTTTTGTGCGGACATTAGCATATGTATGTCAATATTTCGCTAAGGTTGTACTTATATTAATAATGTATTGCCAATGTGCGTCAATGTGTGGGGGAAATGTAGATTGAGTTAAGGAAATTTTTTTTTCATTGACAGAATATGGGTTATACTATGTGGAATATATAAATAAGTGTTGCTTACGGGAACGGTGCGCTATATAAATATATTTTGACAATGTATGTGTAGTCATATTTCCCATATATTGCTCACTTCCCAAGCAATATATTGCCAAGTCTTCATTTTTTGCGCGGAAAATGCCTAAAACCTTATCACTATATCTTAGATATATAGCCTTACAAAGTTCCGAACACAGGTAGAGTCTATACTTAGTCTTTCAGACAGCCTAAAGGTTAAGCTACATAAAAGGTATTGATTATAGGCGTCATGTAATTAATTGAAATCGCTTGATCGAACATTCAGTTAAGTTTTAATTTTTCGCACTCCTATCAATAAAATCGTAATCCTAAATTATTGATATCGAAATCCAAGTGTCATTGAATTTTCATGGTCTATAGTCGAATAATTAATTACCTGTATGTATTTATGTATGTACATCCCCTCGCGTGTATATTTATAGCCGCTCGCGCTGTATTTTATGGGGCGTGATTACTATTTTCGGTATCGGTACGTACGGCGAGTTGATATCTCTGTTTATTATGCTATCTGTGATAAGGCGTGTATATATACATTGTATAAACGGCAGTAAGTGAAAGCTGTTGTCCCATGTCCAGACATAAAAATTAACTGCGATCGTCGCATAAATGTTATCTCGGTTTCGCGCCGCGATTTAAAAGCGAAAGAGATCGTGTTTTATACGATATTCGCATTATGCAGACATTATATTATAGTGCAATTATATGTTTGATGACACGAAAATCTCGACAAGTTAATTGTAAAAATAGCTTCGAGAACGGTTGCGCATCGAGTATATTAAAAAAGAAAGCTGTGCCCCTGAAAAAGAAAATAACCTGAGTGAAGGTTCATTAATACAAAAATCCATTTATCACTCGTCGCGTTACAGAAATACCGTGTTTTACGACTACAACAAAGTATGAGTCATGTATAGGGAATCCATATATGAAAATAGTCCATTGAAGTTGTTTCCGAATGAAAAGTTTATACTTCCAACGCAGTCTCGCTGCGAAGCCAAAATAATCGCCTGTACATTTATCCGTTTTGACAGTTTTGTAAATTAAATACTATACACATATAGTCAATTTCAAACTTTGAAACTTGAATTTAATTTAGATTTATCAAATGTCAAATTTAATTTTTATTAATATGTAAAATTACACGTCCAAATAAATGTTTCTCTTATTCAGTACAAAGCGTTTAACAAGCGATCAGCGCCCAAGTAAGTTTAACGAGGTAATTATAGTTTTTCGTGTTAGGTATATAACGTTGCTCCTATTTATCATAACTATTCCGTCGTTATAAGTTCTGAAGTTACTTAAGCTGTCATCTATGCGCATGCATATACACTCACCTTATTAGGCCTGTCGGCAAGAGTTTATACTCCATTAATTTATATATACCAAGCGTTAAATATTTTTTATGTAAAAAACGCAGATGGCTCTTTGCCAACCGTACGTTTATAATATGTATAATGAAATATAACCGTAAAGCTTATAATGTCAGTATAGATTTCTCGCTCGATTATTAATCCCCCGGCGTAAATATATATCTTTCACTTCTCTTTATCGGCACTTTTCTACAGACACGACGCAAACTTTTCACATTTGTATGTACACGATCGCAACTCGAGCATCTGTTGTCTTTTTCATGCCGTTTTCCATTCGCGGTCTGTTCCTGGAATCCTTCCCACTTCGAATTTAAATTTCAACTATATTTCTCGCTTTTACATTACTTTCCCCCCCGGCTTCCGCCCACGTTTCGATCCATTTTTCATTGACTGCTGCATGCACCGCCACCGCGGCATATTCACCTTTTAGGCGGCTAATTGAAAGCTCGGGAATTTACATGAAAGGAGGGGGAGAAGAAAAAAAAAGTTGGCCCACGCCGACGAGAACTCATTGCCCGTGAGGTTCTTTGCCAATTGTTTTCACCGGCGGCGGGGCGTTCTATATATACGTGCGCTTTCTTTTTACACTGCTGCTCTCATGCGCGCGCGGAGCTTTTTTGATCAGAAAGCGCACGCTGCTTACTTTTATACAGTCGTCACTTTTTCTTTTGTACAGTATACGTGGAAAAGGCGAGCGCGCGCGGCAAAGAGGCCTAGAGAACAAGTTATTATATAAGAA
Source organism: Torymus auratus (assembly GCA_900474315.1). Classification (NCBI taxonomy): domain Eukaryota; kingdom Metazoa; phylum Arthropoda; class Insecta; order Hymenoptera; family Torymidae; genus Torymus; species Torymus auratus. The sequence goes on from UXGD01006752.1 coordinate 7,876, forward strand.
TCATTTTACATTTATGTTTATATTAAAGCTTGCAAGGTTATACATATATGTATGCTATGCGCGCTTTAACGTGTGCTATACCTTTCGCCGCGCTGCCTTTCCTCTTTAAAACTTTTTACATAAACGCTGGCGCGCTCTTAAAACAGCTCGATGATGTTTTGTTTTCTCACTAATCACTTGACTTGTTCTCTCGTTCTCCTTCTATTTCGAGAAAGAGCTTTGCTTTCGTTTACATATAGCTTTTTGTATTTTAAAAATATGACACTGCGTGTGTGTATGTATGTACAGGAGCTTTTTTTTCAATACAACTTTTTACTATTTTCTTTTTAACTGTACTTTTTACAACCGTTTTGAATATACCCGGAATTTTCCACAGCCTGCACACTTTTATTTCACTTGTGTTCATCCGACAAGTAAATTCACTCCCTTATGTTTTTAAAAGGGTTTTATACTAAGAATAACGTTTTTTTCTTAATTACATAATGGCAATTTAAAGAAAAATACATGAGATGTCGATATTAATGTAACTATTCCGTTTTCATTATTGTATAATATACAATCCATTGAAAATATTGACATTCAAATCAATAATAATGAAACGTATACATGTTCATATGATAAATACCTTTTGCAATATCCGCAGCAAAGTTTTAACAAGTTGAGATTGTATATAAGCTACTATAAATTTCGTCATTCCTACTTCCTTGATTACTTCAACAAGAATGAAAGCCTCTCTCGATACAAATTTTATACTGAACCAAACCTCTCATAATTGAGGCTATTTCGTAATGACGTCGACCGTCCATGAGTGCTTTACCAATTGAAGTTTCATCTTTATCGAGGTATTATATTTCTTAACAATCCTCTGTCTCCCTCTTTCATCTTGAAAAAGTTCCATCTCTCTCCCTCTCTTCGTTCTGCATCGCGGCGGCTCTTTCTCTTATATCTCTCGGTTAAGCTCACCGACTCGGCATCATCAGCCTTCGCAAAAGCCGGGATAAGGGAGGCAAAAAAAAAATGAGAGCGCGCGCGGGGCTTGATTCACGAGCCCCATTTAATTAGGCACGTGCACCTCGCAATTAGTTCGATTGAACCAAGCGACGGGAGTGGCAGGGGATGGGGGGAGAGTCTGGTAAACGAATAAAAGAGAGAATGAGTATAAGTGAGCACTCGGCTTGTATAGACACGCTAAAATAACCCGGGGGGCAAGACAGGAATGGATGAGGTAGTCCGGGAGGAAATTTTGACAATGAACTATAACGGCTAAATGTGGATTTCGCGCGAACCGAGTAGCTCGAAATGTGGCGGCGAACAAAAAGACACAATGGGATAAAAGAGGCGCAGAAGGGAAAGCTAAAACGTTTTTACACTTGATAAGGTGTATATAGAGTTGACGTGCAGAAATAATTTGCTGATTGCCCGCACGTGGCGCGTTGCGCGCAGTTTATAGCGCCATTGTGCGTTAATTTTGTGTATTTTTCAGCTGACGATATATGTGTGTGAATCGACTGAAAGTAGGAACAAATGACGCGAATATACGTGCGTGTCTGTGTATATACGCGAGCGTGCGAATGTGAAGCGGAATTCATCGATAAAATTTAAATTAGTCGCGCGAAAGCGAGAAAAATAAAAACGAGAATTGAAAGCGTGTGCGCGCGCGCGCCTTTCGTGCAAACATTTAAGCTGTCGGCGCGAGACTAAGTCATAAATTATGACTGATGGGTGTACAAATAGAGAAATAATTGAGAATGAACAGTTGGAGTAACAGATAAAGCGGAAATTGCTGTCAGTTCCCGTTGAAAAGTACGCGAGTAGTGAACGAATAAATCTCGAAATTTTATAAAATTAAGCATAGGTATAGCATGTGGTTGACCTTTTTAATTGCAAAGTATTTTATGCAATGCTACGCGATATTTCATTCGCATGATAAAGTTCTACTGGGAAAATATAACTCTGTAATTATAGATTTCAACGTGACATTTTTCCATTACTATATCTACAGACAATTTAACCGTAATACCAGCAACAGCTGTTACTTGTAGAAATATATATGTGCTTTATATACCTTTACCTTCAATCATCATTATTATTAATTATTAACCGCGTTCTATTATAATCCACTATGACGTTATAAGCATTAAATTTTCAAGTTTTTACAAAGTTAAACTGCTCAGAAAATAACTGTTTTCAGGGAATAGTAAATGCAGCTTTAGCCACTTTAGAAGTGCTCGTAAAGCTCTAATGGCAATAATAAAGGTATGGAAATGAGCCGAATAGAGCGAAGAGAAAGTAAACGACGTGAAACAAAATGTGCATATATGAAGTGCTCTCGTGAGTTCTAGCTAAAGTAAGAATTATATGGAAATAAGTAGGGCATGAAGCAATAGAGGCGAGAAATTCAATCGCAAGGACTCCCTCGAAGTGACCAGCTAAAGTCGATATAGACAACCACTCGAAACGAAATTACAAAAAGAGAACAAAAAGAGAAGCAGTAGAGCACAACAACAACAAGCCGAGGAATGAGCTCGAGCTTTCTCTCTATAACAAATATATAGTATTGACATTTTTCGAGTATAAAAAAAGACACAAAAGCCGGCGGTACGTGACTAAAATTAGAAAAGCCCCCGCGGTCGACAGGCGAAAGCCAAGCGGAGAGTGGGGGTCTGGATATATCTTCGCCGATGTGTAAAGCTCGGCCGGCGGCCGCAAATCGTGCTCACCAGCATACACCTATGTCAATGTGTGTACATTCTATATATATGCACCCATGTGTGTGTCTTAGTCGTGTTATATTCGCGGCCGACCGAGCGCCTATAGGCTCGCGGCGCGGGGGCAAGAAGGGGCGCAGCACACACATACATGCGGTAGAGCTGACAGCCGTACATGACTAATTGCATTATTTCTGAGCCCGAGCGAACTGCACGATCGCCGCGAGACCAAGATAGAACGAAACGAGAGGCAAGACGGACTGGTGGAGAAAGCTCGCGGGGAGAAGAATGAGTGGGAGAGAGATGACTAGCATGCTTAGACGACAAATACGACGAAGACGACGACGACTGCGAGCTGTGCCAGCTGCTTTTCACCTTAATCTAATCATATACCGCCGTTGGCCAGCGAGCTTTCTCCAGCTGCTACTTTGGATGCGCCTGGGACTGACGCGACAATTTTCAACAAATATTGGCTTTTGGTTTGTTGGCTTTGTTCAGGTTCTTTAATCTCGATGAATGCAGTTTATTTGAATGATGGTATTTCTATTGCTGGGTAAATATAATTGCTGTGGATCTAGAAAATCTGTAGAGTTCATTAAAATATTACATATTCTATTCGTTATTTAACAATGTTGCATATTGTATGTATATTTGTCCGCATACGAACCCACACACCAGTAATATGTTGAAGAAATTGTTACTAAAAATTGTAAATTCTATATATAATTCTCGAATTGTTATTCTTTCGTTAAAAGTATATTCTTTTTTTTCGTGCTTTTAAACTTATTTTTAAGACACGGGAAATACCGTTTTATAAGCACGTGATACACAATTATTCACTCTGCCGGAGTCGTAAAATGTACGCAGTTCTTGAAATATTCGCGAATGGTATTTTTAAAAAAATTTAAGTGTTATAAAAAAACATGAATACCATGCGCCTCGGATGTTTGCTCAAAAGTGAAATTGGAATGAGTGGTAAAATTAAAACCTTGTAAAATTAACTAAACCATAGTTATAGAATTAATTAAAATTTCTATATAATATATCTTCAACGTTAACTCATTCGCACGTTCTAAAAGTTTTGCCAACATGTTACAACAAACTGAACTACTCAAATTCAAGTTAAATTAGTTTCTGTGCGATGTTTTTTTAATAATTTTACTGTGCGGAAAATTCAACAATGTAAATTTGTACATATACGTCGACATAAAAAAAATGATTTTTCCATACTTCCAAAATGATCAATATTTACAAAACTTTTAAAAAATTTGAAAATTGATTCCCTTATACGGAGAGAAATTCCTTACCAATGTTGCATGGAGGGCGTTACTATTTTTCTATGCGGCTCCCCATACTAAATTAGCTACAGTTCCATGCGAATAGCGTATGGCGTGAAGCGTTAAGCGCATGAGCTGTTGCGAGCGTAGCACAGAG